>OX442364.1:18944326-19031826 GCA_949357725.1 Hyperoplus immaculatus
GTAAGAAGGGGTTTAGTTTTGGAGATAGGTGCATTTGTCTTCCCCCCCTCTCAGTTAAAATGGAGGTTGTGATTAATGCCACAGCTGCACAGTGAGAATGTGTGTTTCGGAGGCTAATCATCTCCTCCTGGGACTGAAGCGACACTGATTTGATGTCATTTCCGCAGTTATCATTATTTCTGAATTATGGTTTCGGTTGAGTTCCTCTTCATGCCGCCAGTTGTATTCCTTTTCAGCAATTTCTTACTGAATATCATTGCAGCTCTGTAAATAAGATTTCACGCGCACTAGCTTGCTGCATTCATTAATCAGCTGACATCTTTTTTCTTCTTCTAGCTAACTGGTAACTTACTTCCCTGACAATTTTTTTCTAACAATGAAGCATAATGCCACACAGTAGAACAAGAGCTTTAAATATTTTTTTACGATGTTAACATAATTGTGAGTTCCGCAAATTCTTTTTTATCAGACAACATGAAGGCCTCAACAGAGCTGCGAGCCACAGACATTGGTTTGAAGAATACAAACAGCAGTTATTCCTTTTGAAACACGGGCATAACACAGACAAAACACTGACCTCCACCACTTATATAAATACATGAGGGTGTTAGAGGAATGAGTGTTATTACAGTGCCTTTGCTGCTAGCTATGCTCAATACTTCATAGGGCAGGATAGGTGACCCAAAGAACCAAAGTGGTGGGCGGCAGAACCAACGGATAAACTGTGCTTTTCATAGAACGTGTTTGGAGACCCCCCCCCCCCCCCACACACACACACTTTTACTCATATAGAACGCGTTTATGTATCCATCATACACCCCCTCACACATGTCCAGATGTACAGTATGTGTGGCCCTCCCTACCTCTCTCTCTCTACTACATTTTTTCACTTGGTTTTGAAAAGGTGTAGAGTGCATGCTGGAGCAAAAGCTACGGCTTATGTTTCATTTACAGACCACAGAACTGGAGACGGTTTCAGAGTGTGTGATGAGTGAAGTGAACACACCCCCACATGTGCCCACAAAAAAACACACACACACACACACACACACACACACACACACACACACACACACACACACACACACACACACACACACACACACACACACACACACACACACAAGGTAAGTAGAAAGGATCAAAGATACAAGCTTTTAATTCCAGGCACTATGGCAAGGTAATCATCTGAGCCTAGGGACTTAAAAACAGTTTGTCGCTGACGTTAGAGACAAATTAATAAGGGTAGAGATGGTTGAGACTGAGGTGACAACTGCTATTCTAAGAGGTTAAACACAGCTTGAAGAATAAAGATTAACACCCCAAAAAGTAAGGCTTCTGCACAGAGACATTGGTTAATAAGTTAACAAGAGTATGACAAGTACAGGAGAATAGAGGCTGGCAGAACAGATAGTAAGATGGTGAATCCCAAAGTGGATAGCTTTGAAGACATGATTTTATAAGGCCTACGAAATGATGTTCATGAGTGGACATGTTTTTTTTAATCCCTACCACTGACTAAGTGACAGTTTAGACTCCCCACTTTCACTCCCCCTTGCCTCAAATATTTCATGTGCAAGACGAGATGAGACAAAATTATGAAAGACATTTTGTTCTCAGCTCAAAAACAAGCACGTTACGAAACAGTGTGAAACAATTCCTGCTGTAAAATTATAGTCGGCTTTTCATATGATATTTCTGGTATTAGACACGGTTTTATGAACAGGCTAAATCTGTTGGCTCTGAGCTCTTTATTGTTGTTGAAATTCCTTGTCGTCATAGATCAATTGGTTCCACTTTAAAAGGTGAGGTCAGAGATTCAGGAGAACGCAAGGTGTGTCAAAATCGTTTTTCTTGTGAAAATTAGAGACTATCCACTCACGATCTGTGAACTGTCCGTACTGTATGTGCGATGAAAAAAATCTGGAGCTGATACACACCCTAGGCTCTGTAAATTGGTATGTAAACAAAGGGGCCCATCGTAACTAGCAACATGCCTGTTTACAGAGCCTAGGCTGTGTATTAACACTGGATTTTGTTACAGCATGCACAAACAGTACGGACATATAACGGATGTAGTGGAGTATTCATTGAATTTGACAAAAAATAAATAAAAAAAAGACAATAAGCGTTCCTTAAGACTCGCTGACTCAACCTTTAATATCCCTGTTTATCCAATATATCTAATTGCTATTTTTCATGGTGCCAAAGAGCTAGTGCAACTCACCGTGTTAAAGTTAGGGAAGAGGCTAAGGGGAGAGGACCCATTGAGTCTGAAGGGCAGGAGGTGCTTGAGGTCCAGTTGAGGCTGCATCGGCCTTCCTGGGAGGGAGGGGAGGGAAGCCAACAGGGGGCTGCCCTGGGCCGACGTGCCTAGAGAACACAGAGAGAGAGAGAGAGAGAGATAGATGTTACAAGTTGAGAAACAACGGGACAATGTTAACATGAGGGACATTTATTTTCTGTCCCAGAGTGGTTTGGTTGGAAGAGTGGAACTGCACTGATGTTTTTCACAGAAAGGTCAGTTGCAGAGCTCAGAGGAGGCCTGACTTTGATTTATTTGATACCTCAGGCACCGTTACACCTCCATCGGACACCCAACACACACATTGTAGAACTCAAATGTGTGTGTGTAAAAGAGGTGTGTGTGTGTATACGAAGTGTCAGTGTGTTTGTGTGTGTATGTATAAGGGTGCTTGCTTGTGAGTGGGCATGTGTTTGCATCAGGGACAATACAGAGTGTGCGTTTCCTTTTTTTGTATGCAGACAATAGTGTCATGTGCATTTGGGGGGGGGGGGGGTGGGCAAGTTGCCTCAATTGCTTAGGCTAACTCCCCCAAGGACGTTCACCTTTCCTCATGTACATAGGCTACCCTCCCCCCCCCCTCCTCCTCACACATACACACATCATTTAATTACTGATTTATTGGTTGTAAGGAAAGGTGCCTGTGCAAGGGGAAGATGGGAGATATCGGATTTCAAATGGAGCAGGGATGAAGAGATTTCTAATTTTCCGCCTGGCTGCGTTTCAGTGGACCTGTGTGCTCACCAGTGCGCAGGCACTTATATCCCAGCACCGGGATCAATCATCAGTGTCAGCTGCGGGTCACCGTGGCCATGCCAAAGAGTGCCTATCAAGTAAGCCCTAGTGCCACACACACACACACACACACACACACACACACACACACACACACACACACACACACACACACACACACACACACACACACACACACACACACACACACACACACAATGGGAGGTGGTTGTATTTGTGTGTGATACCGCACACCGCAGGCAAAAAAATTAATAAAAAATAAGCCTGAAATAATACAAGCAGCTCAGAAATAGAAACGATTTGGCCAAAAAAATTGCTTCTCCACTAGGTAAGGGAAGGGGTGTAAAGTTCTAGAGACAGATTTTGGGATACCAATAGAGAAAGGTGAGGAGAGAAAAAGGAATTGGTCATAAATTCATAGCTTGGGAGTGCAGTGTGTATGTTACCACTGTCTTCATGTTACAGAGCAATCATATTGTTGAAAATGAATTACTTCAATGTGATGATATTTAAATATTTAAATATCAATATGAACAATTGTGTTGTGCCCCAACCTAACCCTAACCCAAGTTGACCAAACCTTGAGCTGAATACGACTTGGCAAGATAACGTTTTTGAATACATTGAATGCCAACGTTTTTTCATTCATTAGTGGTTTATTGAACACATTAAATACTTTCTTAACAAACCAAGGACACTTTGCACCCACCCACCATCCTGTCCTGATGTTAAACAGGGACACACTCCTTTCTCCAATGCCTTTGAATACAATTTCTAGAGGGAGCTATTCCCCTGTTATTCACCTTAACACTGCTCAAACATGTAAAAAAAAATAAAAATCTTGTTTTTTATGGCATTTTAGTATATTTAAGGTTATAGTAGTATGATGATGATGATGCGTCATATGTGAAGTACCGAACAGGGTGATCTGGGAATCTGTCAGTAGTCTGGCCCATGGCTTTCTGAGGCTTGTCATGATTGGCAACTATGACGTGGTATGTGTGTGTGTGTGTGTGTTTGTTAGTGCTTGCGTGCATACGTGCGTGCATACGTGTGTGTGTGTGTGTGTGTGTGTGTGTGTGTGTGTGTGTGTGTGTGTGTGTGTGTGTGCTGAAACACTGAAGCTCTAAACATATGCTAGTCAGTGCTAACTGTGTTTGCATTTTGCCATGTGTGGGCTTTCCTTTCCCTTTCCCCTGCTGTCTGTCTGACACACAGAGAGAGAAGCAGCGCAGGATGGACGCAGCCTACAGACACGTGGGCAGCAGCCGTTAAAGGATCACTCATAAACACACACACACACACACACACACACACACACACACACACACACACACACACAAACGTAGAAAAACAAGGAGAAGCTGAGTCTTCTCTTGGCAGGACTACTAGAGGAAAAATCTAGGCTCGCAGGGAGGACAGTTATCAGCTGATAGACAGTGCTTCCCCACCTCTTGTGGCTCCCTAGGCAGCTTATTAAATCATGGGCTGGCTGTTTGCCTTTTTGGATGATAACGCTGCTGCCACGGAGGCACAGCGCGAATCAATCCACGCGTGTAGCGATTGCGAGCAAAAGGAGCGCGTGTGCTTGGGCTCACATGTATTCGACAACTTTATCACAGGCAAGGCAAGGCCAGGCAAGGCAAGGCGTACAAACAGAACTGCCATGCGACTCTGAAGACAAATAGCTGAGCCGATGGGGGAAAGTCACACACACGCAAAATTAGAAAATATATAATATTACATTCGGCACATTTTTAGTGTGGGATTCCAGTTGGAGTGTAGAGCAAAGAAACATACGGCACATGTTCAAGCATATTTATGTGTGTAGAAGTCTGTCTTATTTCAGCCTGCAGCCCCTGTTAACCTCCTTCTATCACACTGCGTCACTGTCCAACTCATTTAATATCGTCTGTGTGTGTGTTTGTCTGCACATATGAACGCCTATTTGGTTATGTGCCGATTTTTTATTTATTTTTTAACTGTCCATAGACATGTCTGGGTCAAGGCTCGGATTTATTTTACGCCTCAATTGTGGTTCCGGGGTCCAGACAACCACTGGCGGTCAAGGCAGCCAGGCCTGAAACCAAATGTCCAGCCTCTCTCTCTCTCTCTCTCTCTCTCTCTCTCTCTCTCTCTCTCTATCTCTCTATCTCTCTGTGTGTCTCTCTCTGTGTCTCTCTCTCTCTCCCAGATGACTTTGTGGTACAGATCTATCCGTCTGTCTCTGTCAGTCTTTCCCCAGGCAGGCCCACCTCCTCCTCTTCCTCCTCCAACCATCACAACAATACATTCCTTCCTCTCATGACTCACTGAGCTCGGTTACACAACAGCTATACCATCACAACGCATCCTACAGTCTCCGATGTGTGTGTGTATAATTGTTTGCGCCGGAGCATCCGAGCCCATAGAATTCAAACATTGATTTTTCAATTACTTTCTCCTTGCTCATCTGAGAAAATAATAGAATCCAACGTATATACGCAAGAAAACATATTGAGCTTTCCCCTCCTAATCCTTTTCTTCCCACTATCATAGCATTAACTGTTCAGTCCTTTGGTTCCTTTTCACAGCTATTTTGTTGTCATGCACTCCAGTTCTCTGTCAAATGTCCCTTTTTCTCACATCTAAATAACCGCCCACCCTGCCCTGCTGTGCTCTGCATATGCCTGCAAACTGCTGCTGAGAAAAGGAGAGGGTCGAGGAGGAGAGAGAAAAAACTATTCTACTTCTATTTGTGGCCCAGTGTAATTATGTGGGATGGATGCTGGCAGAGGCTTGGTTGTTGGGGTGAGTGGATCTCCACTTTCTCTTTTCATTCTGTTTAGCTGTTGCTGCCTCTCAAAGACAGCCCACAATTTCACTTTGGATGAACTTGTCACAAAAAACAGTTGCCGCGCTCCCAACAACAGAATCAGTTGTTTTTGCCCTAAAAACATATGTTTTTCGTTCAAGTGTCAAAGTCCTTAAGTGGCCATAGTCATTGTGACAGGAGTATGCTAGGGTTATTATAGAGCATAGAGTAGAGGTGGGCATTGGGAATTTTTGAGTCAACAAAACGTCAGACCTTAACACGGGAGATGTCTGTTTGTTTCCTGTTTGCGATGACCACGATCATTCCCATGATTAAACCATGTGTTTAGTCTTGTAACGATGACGATAATATGTATGATAATATTAACAAAGTTGCAATTTAAACCTAAATCCCAATGTGTTCCTTAATTTAACAAAGTACCTTTTTTTTGACCCAAACATGCTCAACCTAACCAAGTCATTTTTCCCCCACCAACACACTGTTACATCAAACATTTTTTTTTTTTTCAAATGTGATTACTTACAGTTTTTGGAAAAGCACAGGCAAACTAGGCTATCGTGCTGGTTGTCAGCTGTGAAAAAACTTATTTTTTATCATTCTGGAGGGAATAGACCAACAACATATTTAATTTGGAGGACTGGTCCACCTTTTTTCGGTAGAAAATAGATGATGGACAGACCTCCCCCCAACTCAATTGGAAGAATGCACCACTTTTAAAACGGATAAAGGAATGATCAACAATTCATGTAAAGTCACATCATCATTCTAACACTTCCATAGTTCATCGATATGCCCCAAAGGCACTGGGTTAAGCTCCGATTCTAAGTGGAGGTTTTTGAAGAATTTCAGGTTGCAGGCTGCAAACATTGAGCAGGCAAGTTGTGTTCCATCTTTATTAGGTTTGTTTTTCTAGTGTCTAGACTGCAGTATGACCAAACTTGAGTCATCACTCGCAGCCCACAGAGATAGAAAATATAAGGACACTGCTGCTGTTAGCGATGCACCCTTGTGGACCCTTGAGGACACTTTGGCCATGTTGTTTGCATAAAAAGGCTAAATGAATAATGATAATGGACAACTACTTTTGCTGCTATGTCCTATACCAACCTCTGCAAAAAGAATTACTTTTATTATATGCAGTTTCCAAAAGCCTAAAAGAAATGACAACATGATGGAATTCTTTCTGTATCAACACTTTAAAAGAATACACTGGTTTTATGTTTTCTTCTGTGTAGACCAAAAGTGATTACCAGGGTACTAGCTATTGTCTAGTTTATTGTTTATTTCGGCAGAATTAAAGGGCACTGTGCACCACAACATGCCACTCAGCTGTGACTGCCTGCTGTGCAACAGTTGGGCTGTCACCCAGCCTCTGATCTGATTATCCAGCTGTGTTAATGAGTATATACACACACCTCAAACTTGAATGTTTAGAATGGGAATTTGTCTGGCAAAATATGAGCATCATTACCCTGCACCATGTTGTTGACTCTTTCATCAAGTAAACATAAAAAGGTTTCTTCTTCTAAAAAGATGTTTGGCACAGTCCTCTTAAAGCTGAGACCAAATGTGCATAAAGTCAGGTCTTGACCCGAACACTCAAGAGTCATATGTTGCTCATTCATTGTGCATATTCCACACTGTTGCCATACTGTTTCACTATTCCCCAGCTATAGGCCGCAAACTTCCCTGCAGCCATTGCTTTACTTAATGATGCTACTGGATCTGACAGGGCAGCAACAACGGGAAACAACAACAACAACTCTCTCCATAAATATATAGAACAGCTCTTTAAATTCAATAAGCCAAACTTTGTTTTTATGGACAGAGGTATGAAATCGCTCAAGACATGCTGTGCAGCCTGGAAATTGGCCTGGTAGTGTATTAGAGAGACCCAAAGCCATTTGAGGGCATGAAATGACATTGCACTGCCTCTGGATGTCCAAATGTACTCCACACAGAGAGAGAGAGAGAGAGAGAGAGAGAGAGAGAGAGAGAGAGAGAGAGAGAGAGAGAGAGAGAGAGAGAGAGAGAAAGAGAGAGAGAGAGAGAGAGAGAGACTCCTTAACAGCCAATTAGCTTCCGCTTGATCGGGAGGTAGTGTGAAGGCCACCGTGGGAACCATTATGGCACGGACGGAGAACATTAACCACAATCAGTTCTAATTAAAGACTCCCCAGCTATTGCTCCTCCACTTCTGTTTCCCCCTACTCCCTCATCTACGGTATTACAAACGACGGTAATCTGAAAACCCGGAGTTTGAGATAGGATGTTACCCGGACTGATTATGCGAAACAGTGCAGAGAGAGGATGAAAGAACTTCAATTAGGATTAAATTAAGCCAATGTGATTAGCTCAGTTGCATGAAACGTAACAGACAGAATGTTCACGTTTCTCTATAAAGGTGCTGTTAGGATCTCCTCCTGACGCATGAAGAATTATTCGAAGCGTTATCTTGAAAAGAGGCCAAATAAATATGTGGTTCTAGCTGCTTTTTTTCTCTGTCAAATTGACATTTTTGGAGACGGAAATTTCTGCAAGCCACTTTCCTGTTTCAGTGGAGAAACAAACTATTCTAAATGGCACGCAATTTCAAATTTCTACAAAGAGCATTTCCCCCATTTTATCCTCCCTCCTTTTTCCCGTTTCTTTGTTCCTCACCCTACCTCAAACTAAGCCTTTAAAGTTATTTATTTAAATTATATTTTTTTCGCTCTTTTTTTTCTGGGTCAATGGGCATGCCGTGTTGGCTGCACTGTAACTATACTGTGTACCGGAGTGTGTAAGTTGATAACTAACCGCGTGTGTGTGTGTGCGCGCGCGCGCATGCGTGTGTGCTGCACATGACAGTTTATATTTCCAATGTGTATGCAGTAGGCTACACTGGCAGAAACAGTTTACATGGTAAATATGTGCAAGGAATATGTGAGCACAACAGAGCTGCAACTATCCCTGTTTGATGTCGGAACAGTCAAGAGTTGGTGTGACCACGTGAAGGGAGAAAGAGCTAGCGGGGGTCCAAATAAAAAAATCTACATGATAATAAAAACATCGGAGACGTTTCATGCAGAGATACGATCTCTAATAATAAAATTGTGAAGATTTTTTCTTATGGGGATTACATCTAATCTCGAGCACTTCCTTTTCCTATGTTTAAGGTAATCTGCTCTTTAAATCTCTCATATGTCGTTCTGCCCTCCTTTCTCCGTATTTTCCCTGGATTGCCGGAAGGTATAGCAGACGGCTTCGTGTGTCCTGATTATATGCAAGGCTAAGCACAGTTTGACCCCACCGCGACTGAAAATAGAGCTATAGAACTGTAAGGAACTTTTTCTTTCTTTATCGCGCTATTACAGAGGGATTATACAAAGTTAAGAAACTGGATCCGTTGAGTTAACCTATCTGTCAAATCCCCCCCCCCCCCCAACCTGTAGCCTACTGAGTAAGATGTCTGCTTTCTTGCTGGCTGTTTAAGTGCTTTATTAATCACAGAACTCAGAACTGTGTGCAGGAGATTTAGAAGCAGATTTGGACCTCAGTCAGCTCAATCTCAGCGGGGATAAAATATACAAATATGCCAATTTCCAGCCGATAAATGAATAAATGAGCTGACACTAATGCTTTAGGAAAATCAATACACAGCCTTTGGCTTTATAGCGGCCTCATCAGAGAAAGATCTCAACCTCTCACTGCTGTGTTACTGGCATTGACAAACAACAAGGTTACTGTTCAAACTCCATTATGAGAAGTGGTACTGCACAATGAGAGACGTGAGGTCAACACAATCCTGAAATGTTACTTAATCGTCAGTGATTTGCCTCTTTTCTCACTATTACTAATACTGTTCCATGAAGACGTTACATGCTGCTTTTTTTTAACATTTTAGAAAATTTGGCCTATGGAAGGTTTGAACGAATCCTTCAAAAATAAATGTTTACCTTAGAAAGCCTACATAATGTTTCTTAAGTCTTAAGGTGTTCAGCTCTGTAGTGAGTTGTGGCAGTCCTGCAGTGGTAAACAGGACCTGGTGGAGATGATGCTTCTTCTCCCGGGGAGTGTCTATAATGAGTTCTGTCAGGCAGGCAGAGAGCAGTGTGTTGCCATACCGAACCCCAACCTGAGCACACAGGCAAGGCCCATCTGTCAAGCGGAGAGACGATAAGCCCGGAGCAATCCAGAAACAAATTGCTCAGATTCCCCTCTGTGTATAGACCTACGAAAAAGGCGGGATGGGACTAATGCCTAATTCCTACTCAGGAAAAAAAGGGTTAGGCAAGGGAGGGTATATTTTCAACAACACAAATATCTATGCAGATGGTGCCGATGGCCAGTCATTGCTCTGCAGCTGAAGTGGAACGATAAATGATAAACAGCAAAGACAGCAAAAAATAAAAAATTAATCTGAAAAGCTAAAAAAAAACAATTTTTTTTTTTTTACTTTTGAGCCTTGGGGTGAACAGCTTTTATAAATCGCTCACAATTTTCCTTTTTGCTGTACAGCTGTTGGTCCTTACCCTCTAGGTAAAACAACCAAAGTAACTTTCATAACGCACGCACACACACACACACACACACACACACACACACACACACACACACACACACTGTTGAAAAGGAGCAAAATTATCAAAGCTAAAATGACAAATTGTTGAAAACATATTTAAGCTGGCCTCGTCTCCATCTTGCAGTGGCATGCAGGCAAGAACAAACAAATGCAAACTGATTCAAAGCTGAGCTATGTCTTCACATATGCAAAAAAGAAAAGGTCCAGGAATTCTGCATTTTTGATTGACAAGAACTCAGATGAGGTTCATTTCCCTGGCAAATTGAGTCATTTGCGGATGTGGCATTAAGTTGCGACATCGTTTTATACATGAATAAATATCAGGCCGGTCAACCGAGCGGCACACATCCATCATGCCAACTGTGACAAGTCATTATAAATTGATTAGATATGGTGGGGGGCTAGCCGGGCTAGTGCAAGGAAGGAAGGAGAAGGTTGTGTGTACGGGAGAAAAATAAGCTCAAGACAGAGGTTTCTTTCTAAATTTAACTCCACGGCAGATGAGATGAGAGCAGGAGCAAGAGATGACAACACAGTGCAGACACCCGGAGACGGACACAGAGGCGGTCACGAGGCGGTGACCAACGTGAAATGACCATAGATAGTATAATAAACACACAGAAGTTGTAGTGTGTGAGTGGGAACGTGCTCGAACTATCCTCTCTGCTGAATCTCTCAGACGCACGCATGCAAACACACACACACACACACACACACACACACACACACACACACACACACACAGGCGTTGACACTAAGGTTTCAAAAGCACTTGCCCATAGGGCAAGTACAGTGACTTGCCCAAAAAAATAAAATAAAAAAGTTAAACAGTGATATATGCTTATTAAAATATACATTTTAGCGAACCTTATCTCTTAAATGCAAACACTGCTTACTTGTCTCATCCTAACCACATACAACCAACACCAATTCATATAAGCCTAGATATCATGACATCACACTTACAGCCAAGAGCAATGTGATGCATGCACCTGGCCTGGTTTTGGGGGTCTCAGAAAACTCAGTCTAGCTCAGAGTCAAGCTGAATGTTAGCTTCCACACACATGTGTTCAGAAAAATTTAACTTATTTTACTTATTTAAAACGGTCACATTGTGCCAAAAAGTGATCGTCTGCCATAAAATGATTAAAGTCCACCATGTTAAAGCTATTGCCCGGTTATACTGTAAGTAAGGAGGGGGATCATTAATTTCTTTTCACATTGATACCATTATTAAGACTCCACAATCCAAATCTTTATTGACACTTTTGTATTATTTTGTTAAAAGAGAACTTATTGCTTTAATTGCTTATAAGATTAGCAGAGCTAAGGATAGGACTATAAACAGGTCATAATTCCATATTTAGGCCTACTAATTATTTTATATTGCAGGGAAAACAAGTTTTTCACCCAAACTGCATTATTCAAACTTTTAGCGAAAAACAAAAAAAAAAAATCTTGATGTTACATACATCATGATGTCCTTTTGTTGACCTGTGCCTAATAATCATTTTACTGAGCCGACCTGAACACATCACATTTGAACCTTTTACGATTTTTTTTTAAGCTAACTAGTTATTATCCTGCAGATTTTAATATGGATTTAGGGACTTGCTAAACAGTCTCTCGTTTGTTGATCACCGCTCCTTTGAAACGTTTTTTTTTTTTTTTTTTTTTTTGGAGACGGAGAAGCGGGTTGAAGGAGTTTCTTCACAGGTTGAAGGTACAACACTTTAGTTGAAGATAACCCGTGTGCTGGACACTGTGTGGTTTTATGTTTGTTAAATCCCCTAGTGGTGTTCGATGATAGTACAGCCAGCTATAAAACAGGAAGTAGCCATTTTGAAGTGTCAGTCTACATGTGGCAGTCGAGCGATGATTCCCAGCTCCACAATCTCGTGCCATCCTTCGATCTGGTAGCTGTTAGACGCATTGTCTGTAAGTAAATGTTTAAGTAGGAAGTATGACCTAGAAAACCCTTTATTTCCAGCTTTTAGCGAGAATTATATTTATTTCTCAACACGTTTATTTTGTACATCTACATGCTATGTTATACCTCATGCTTAACCGTTAGCGTCATTAGGCTTTTTGCTAGCCTCTTAATTCATGTTCATTTGTTAGCATGTTCACTTGTTGTTAGCATAGCCTCCATTTTGTGTCCTTTTCATACTTAATGTAGGATGTATGCTTTGTACACGTACTTCTTCGGAACTGTAATGCCAACATTTCTTTTTATTCTTGTGTTACAGTTTTACAATCTACGAGCTTCAGTAAAAACTCTCAATACAGAATGCCGTTCTCCTTGAGTTATTGAAGTTCATGTTTAACTGACTGGATAGCTGGATGTTCATCTAGTGAGAACAGTACAACCCGACTCTACTCGATATTTAAAATTACATCATGTGCCCTACTGGACTCCTACGGTGGCGCTGAGCATTCACCAAATAATTTAAAAAAAAATTACGAGATAAGGATCTCGTAATTACGAGATCCTGAGTGTGCTAACGGGAACATTAGCATTTGGTTAAATGATATGCAGTTTGTTCATTATGAGCCACCGTACTGTGTTGTCTCATCCAATCAGAATGCCCGGTGGGTTAGTTCACTTTTACCTCCTGTTTGTTACTGTATAGGAGCACAGTTTTATTGAATGCTTTGATGAAATGCAGTCGTTTAAACTCGGTGTGATCCTTGACTCATACAAACACATACGAACTTTCTACAAAGAGGGCATGACAATGAGTATAGCCATGTCAACTTTGCGCAGACATGCAGTCACTGGGACTGTTCAGGAGAAAAGCCCAGTCGGACCTCAGCAGCTGATCACGGGCGTAAAGCCGAAAATGTGTCCCTCAGTTCCCGATGCGATCACTGATTAATGAATGAACAGTAAAAAAATATTTAAAATAATTGTATTGATTATGGGGCCCATTGTAGTCCGGAAACCAAGGCAATTGCCTATGTTTGCCTATGGCTAGGTTCACCTCGTCTGCACACACACATACACACACACACAGGCATCGTTATTGATGAATGAGAGGGTGATTCTTATCTCGTAATTACGAGATCTTTATCTCGTAATTACGAGATCTTTTCTCGTAATTACGAGATCCTGATTGTGCTAACGGATACATTAGCCATGAAACTTTTTTTTATTTGGTGAATGCTCAGCGCCACCGTAGACTCCATAGCGGTATTGATAAGCTCAAACGTTAGACCTATTGATTTCTGGGTTTTGAATATAGCGGAACCAGGTACGTATAGCCTAATAGAGCCGGTTTTCGGAACGTAGACAGCGAAACAGCGTGCACACAGGCTGTTTTGTGTGTGTGTGTGTGTGTGAGAGAGAGAGAGAGAGATAAAGAGCGAGAGAGAGAGTGTGTGATGCTGCTGGCTGCCGCGCGCAGCTGCTCAATTGCAAATATAGCATAGCAGCCTATCTATTTTGTGTGGGTTAGCGGGAAAAAATTTGTTTTGCAGACTCTAAAACACATGAATAAATAGCCTAGCCTACTGACAACCCCTCTAATATCTACTTGCCCGCCCGGGCAACCAAAAAGCAATCTGAACTTGCCCAAACATTATTTTCACTTGCCCCGGGCAAGCGGGCAACCGTTAGTGTCAATGGCTGCACACACACACAGGAAAAAAGCTCTTTACAATTAATGATTCATATACACAACTGCAACTATTGCCGGATTCTTAGGTGTCGCAGGCGAGACCATTTCTTTTATGTTTGTAAACGACAGTAGCAAACTGCTTGCAGAGAAAATTATACTGTACCTTTCTCGTGTATCATTGCATTCATTGTTATGCAAAGTAACTCCTGCTAAGCGAGTTGTATTTGCAGCGAGCCAGTAAATTGCCTCCCAGAGCATGTTTTTTTTGTTGCTTGCCATCCAATGGCCTGCTGATCATCTACTCCCTTCCCACTTGAATTTGTTTTTCACAAAATGTCTCCTTTCTCACTCATTTACCCGTGCCAGGTTCTTTGTTTTTAGAATTTTTCTTATAACACACCACAGTTTAATTGCGCTTTCAGGCATGTGTCTATGGCCAATTAAAAACCTTAATGGAAATGTGTACTGGACACAAGCAAAGCTTTACCGTGTTTTATAAGTCTAGCTGTAGGGGCAAATATTTTCTTTTTCTTTTCCATTGAACACGTAGCAGGGGAACAGGAGACTGCCCTTATATCATTTGGGGATTAGCAAAGCAGATATGGCACAGGACCGACTCTGGTAATACAAGTCCCCGAGCTGTGAAGGTGCATAAATAACATTCGACAAGAAAAATACAAACTCAGAAGCAATTCAAAGATAATTTAAATTAGCCACACAGTGTTACAAAATCCTGACTAGTATCTTTTTTCTTTTAAAAATGTAATCCTACAGTGTCCCTGCTCAGAATGAAAAGTTGACTGAATGTCGTGCCAATGTTACAAACCAATTACCCCCTGGTTATTTTTTAAAAATGCCCTCACTCTCAATCAGCAGCGGCCTTAGGAAAATGAGCTATAGCTAATTTTGGACCAACCTGGGCTGTAATTGTTTCAAATCAGCCTGGTGCCTCGGCGTCACTGCCAGAATAATTGCTCATGAGCGTGAAGATTAATCTGCAGAAGCACATCTGTGGGACTTAATCTACGGGTCACAGTGCCATGCCTTAAGGAGCATTTTAGTCCTGTACGACATATGTAGCTAAACAAAGGTGAGACAATGCTGGGGAAAAGCAAGATTTGTACAATGCCACGTGCACACAGGTTTCTAACACTTACTTTATGGTAAATACATGCATAGATCGTGTGCCGTGTCTCTGAGCATGACAGATGCACAAAGAAGACTAGTAAGTAAAAACACTTAGAATATGTACAAGCTATGTACAAACATGAATACATCTCAAGTCATTTGAAGCCTGCAGTGTAGTTCAGTTAATCTGTCTCACTGCTCCATGTTGATATTTTGCACTTTAAAAAAGTGTCTCTGTGGGTGTTGTTTGTGTGTGTGTGTGTGTGTGTGTGTGTGTGTGTGTGTGTGTGTGTGTGTGTGTGTGTGTGTGTGTGTGTGTGTGTGAGTGACCCTAAAGAATAGCCTCTTTTCACATCCCAACTAAAAACCTGTTAATGGAGGGGAAGAGTCATCCTCATACACAATAAACACTTTTTTTTGCATAAAGGAGTTACAGTATCATTGTTTACAAAATGTTGGCATGAGAACCAGCGGCAGCTACCAAATCAGCATTTAGATTGTGAGACACTTCCCCTGCTGAGAGGGGACCGGGCTGTACAACAAGCTCTCTGAAGAGAAACAGCTACAAGCCGCGAAAATTGGAAAGCCTTTGTGAGAACGCTGCTGTGGCCTTTGTTGCCTCCTTCCTCCTCTACTCAACGTGTTGGCATGCAGATGTCTCCTCTCATTCCACATGTGTAATTACAAAGAACTGCATAAAGGAATGATTTTTTTCACGTGAAGGAATAGTACTGAGGACTTCACACCCGACCCGAACACAGTCATGCTTTTAAAGCTATACTGCGTACATTTTTCATAAAAATGAATTTCGGTTACATTCAAGCCATTGCCAAACGAGACGACAAAAAGTTGATTAAGCCTATGACCTCTAAAAAGCTTTCTCTGTATTTCTCAGTATGTCACTGTTTACAAACAGCCTCCTGACATTGGCTCAGGAGCTCAGAAAAATCAGATGAAGTGCCTAAGAAATGTTTCAGTTGTTCGTTCTACTGCTAAGAAAAAAACCTGGGCGTACAGCATAAGGTATAAAACCCATTGCCTCATATAGATGGTAGACAGTCTTTTTGTAATTACTCAGAATTTATCATGCAGTCCACATAAGTTACACGCACTATAGCTTTAAATAGGATGAACCTCACCCTCAGCAGAGGATTTAGCACCTCGCTGATCTGCGACCACAGACAGCTGCCTTCTCCCTCGTGCTGCCGAACCCTCTTCAACATGATACACCAGACAGACATGCCATAATGCGGTTGAAAAACAATCATGGATACCACCCATGGTGCAGGTGTTATAAACCCTCCACTCCTCCAGCTTTAGGGCCCTGCTGCTCTGCCTGGACGCAGAGAGAGGAGACATGGGGCTGGGCAGATAAGGATTCTTATCAGAGGCAGTGCAGGTGTTTGGAGCGAAGCAGGCCATAACAGGATTCCTAAGTTACCATTGGCCAACAGGGTTTCACTCGGTAGGGAGAGTAAGAAAAGAAAACGCAGGGGGATGGATGGGTGTAAAGGTGGAGATGGGAGTGTGTGTGTGTGTGTGTTGGTGACGAGGTTGAGCCGTGGGCCAGAGTGTTATAATTGTGAATCCCCCTCAGAGTGCCACAGCCAGTGTTGCCACAGTTACTTTGAAAAAGTAATCTGATTACTGATTACTAGTTACTCCTTAAAATAGTAACTTAGTTACTTTACTGATTACTTGATGTTAAAAATAACTAAGTTAGATTACAAGTTACTTTAAACGTTACTTTACAGGTTTTGAAACCCATATAGGCCTATCTCAATTTAAAACATGCACATATTAAGAATCATTGAACATATATAAAATAAAGCTTGTAGGCTTGTAGCCTATAGGCATACTGTTTTCAAAATAATAAAAATGATGGTTTGAAAAATGTAATACAAAAAAACCTTTTTCCCCCCATGAAAATAAATGCATTCCTCCAAAGTGCAAAGACAGTAGCAGTGTCTTTAAACTTAACGTGATTGGCCCTTCACTCTCATGCATTAATTTGACTTTTCTATGCGATGTCTCATGTGTTGATAGACTGGGTGTGTGCGGCCACCGGTCGCCACGTGACTATAAGTTTCCAAGTTTTGAACACTTGTATCTCTTCAACGTCACGTACCTGAATCCTAAATATCCCCATAGCAGACGCCAGACGCTATATTTCATGGGGGGGAAAACGTTTGTTTTGCGCCACAGTTCAGCTTAGACTCGGCCGTAATGCTGCTGCAGACACACACACAGACACACAGACACACACACACGCTGCATGTCAGAGACGAGAGGCGCAACCAAAAAGACGAGAGGAGTGGTTGGAGCAGTTGGAGCGTTTAGAGACAAATGCGCGCACATTTATTTACATTAAATCGCAATCGCAGACATTTGTGCTATTATGTAAAATGTTTCACTAAGGAAAATAACAGAAAAAGTAACGCACAGTGACTTTGATGAGTAACTTTAATCTGATTACTGGTTTGGAGATAGTAACGCGTTAGATTACTCGTTACTGAAAAAAGAGGTCCGATGCCGGTAACGCGTTACTAAGTAACTAAGTACCGGCATCACTGGCCACATCACAGTGTGTCTTGGACACCTGCTGCTGAGGTGATAAGGAGTGAAAAGCAATCACTCCAGCTACCCGCCAGCCCCAAACTGGCATCTTGCTGCCTCTCAATCTGCTTCTACATGGGCATTTCTCTCTAGCGAGTATAACTTGCTTTCTGTTATAGGTCAGCTCCCTCTGCGCGGGCTGTTACCTTTAAGAGGGGAGGATAGGGGGAGCGGAGAAGAGAGGAGAGGAGAGGAGAGAGGAGCCACCAAAGGCCAAGAGTGATGCTCTTTTGTTGCTTTAGTTAAGAGTGCATGTGGCGCTGTATACTGTATCGGCACAATCTTCCTGCAAATATAAACATGTGATTCTAAGTGGCTTCCATTTTTAAAACTAACTTCATCCACCCACAGAGGTCAAGGACACGCGGTCTGGCTCGAAGTGGGTCCTCAGACTCTCTGGAGAGCGTTTCTCATTAGCACGATTCCAGCCGAGGATTATAACTCGCATCCTTATGGGATAAAACTTTTTGCTCGGCACAGAGAGAGAGAGAGAGAGAGAGAGAGAGAGAGAGAGAGAGAGAGAGAGAGAGAGACCATCAGCTGTTGCAGTCAACCACCGCCGACCGACCGACTGCATTATTCATTTGCTGTTTACAGCAGGCGACAGGTGCGTGACCTCTGCGATGAGTGCCCAGGGCGTCTGGGAAGAGTGGTGACAAGGGAAAGGGTGGTGGAGGGGAAGGGGGGGGGGGGGCTCCGAGGGACAGCACTGAGACAAGTAGGCAGGAGGGTTCAGGTAAGCTCTGGGGCTGCTTTTTTTCATGATTGTCAGAGACGCTGAAGGTGTATATGTTAAAGTTTTTAACTTATAGATAAACATCCTTTGCCAGTTTATTTCTTACATTATAATATTTTTTTTTGTTTTACAATTTTTTCAGGAATGTTTGAATAAATATGCAGCTTTGGCAATATCTTTAAATTTTCATCTTTTCAAAAAACCCTAAAAATCTAGATGTTGGGATAAAGCCAGAGTTAAACTATGTATATTCATTTTATTTTATTTTATTTTAAATGTATTTTTTTGGCATTTGTATGCTTTATTGATAGTGTAGAGACATAGTTGAAATGGGGCAGAGAGGGGAGTGACATACAGAGAACGACCGCGGGCTGGAATCGAACCCGGGTCCGCTGCTGGCTGAGGCCCATGGGCGGGACGCCTTACCAACTGAGCTAAGGGCGCCCCCATGATGTATATTCATTTTAACAGATCACATTTTGGATACAGCCTTTTTTCATTTTATAAAAAAAAATACTATTTACAGGTTTTAAAAATGCATTTTCTGCATGTCTTCAGGAACAAAATGTACCATAAATCCGACAATTATAACAGCATATGAATCTATCCTTCAGTAATGACTTTCAAAATAGCCTCAAGACTTGAAACAAACAACTAAATGTACATTTTCAACCTTTTATTTTTACTAGTATGAAATGAGAAATAGCCAAAAATCTCAAAATAGTTTTTGCTTGCAGTGTCTTGCCATAATTGAATTTCTGTGGCAGGGAATAAAGCTTATAGGGAGAATGGGGATGCATTTGCCAATTTTAGGGGTGTAGCATGGGAAAAAAAGGCAACTAAGGTGAAATTGCTGTTCCCCGAAAATGTTAGTGGAAACTCAGGGTGGTAGAGAGGGAGGTTGGGGAGGTCTGTCATGCTTGAGTTGCACATCAACTGAGTGGCATTTACTGTAACCTTTCCCCTGGCTTTTAATAACCGACGCAGAAACAGCAGAAACACGGATCACTGCCATTCACTGGGGAACTCTGGGAATTGCAAACAGATCTCACACCGCTCGTGGCAACACAGAGGCCGTAAACAACATGAAGTCCAACACTAAACTTAGTCTCTCCACTCTAGGAAAACTTCAATACAGAAGAGGTACGGTAGAGATAAGAAAAGAAAAAAAAACTTAGAAGAGGAGCACTGGGAGAGATTGTCGATAGACAGGCTAAAGGCGGATGTTGTAAAAAAAAAACAAAGGCAACCCGTCGGCTTTGTTTAGTTTAGCAACAAAGAAATACCAAAGTGAATCGCAGGAATTCAATTTGGTTCACTCAGCCTGAACAATATTCTCTGACACCTGATAGCTCAAGAGTAAGCCTCCCATTTATGCACACATATTGATGTGGACATCTGCATGAACACACAGACACACACACACACACACACACACACACACACACACAGGACTGCACGCAAAAGCAAACAGGCGCACAAGCCTTCAGCATGATGCATGGATTTCACCTTCAGGCAACTAGGGAAAGAGACATTTCTCCCCTTTCGGCCAACTCCCGCTTCAGACAAAATAACAAACGGCTGAGTGATAGAGTGAGCTGTCCCTCCTGGTTGCAAAGGAGGAATGGAACCACATCTCTGAGACAGCGGCCACAAATGGCCCATCTCTGTAACCACCATCTCTCTCTCTTTTTCTCTCTCTCTCTCTCCTCTCCCTCTCTTCTCTCTCTCTCCTTCTCTCAGCTGTGCATCCACAGAGACCTTGGCGGATCTCAAAGACAGATTAATCTTGATTGAACGTTGCTGAGGGTTCCTCAAGCGTCAACGCATTACTAATTATCACAGGAGAGCACAGTGGGGACGATCCAATGAAACGACGTGAATTAAGCTTTGGGGTCATTTGGGATGGTAGAGCACCCTACTAAGTGGCCTGGCCAGTATCGGAAAGTGCGCGCACACAGACACGCACACACACACACGCACACACAAGATTAAACCAGCATCATGTGAAATATTGATTTAACAAACGTCTGCCCTGTTTGCTAGTGGTAGATCGTGCACTCCTGTTGTTGGAACTGCAGTAGCCTCCTGTTTCCACCACTCACACTAGAAGAATCACAGCAGTTTTGGCTGTGAAAATAAACGGTCCCTCTCACCTGAACTTAAATCATCTGGGACTTGATTTTTATTGTGGGACTGTCTGTTACATTACTAGGCTGAAGACTAATAACTCAGAAGTAGCTGTTTCATGTTCAAACACTACATTGTAAAACATCAACATCAATTTTCTACCTAAATATTGTTCATCAGACCTGATTTTTTACCTGCTGTGTTGAGTTGAATGTATGACCTACATGTACTGTAGCTTTCTAACTAAAGAAACATTATTTGTACTGATGAAACACTTTAAACACATATTTAAGGTAACAGGTACAGTATTTCAAATCCAGATTAAAATATTATAAATAAATAAACGCAGAAATGAGTGCAACCCATCGCTCATACAGTATCTAGTCCTGTAATCATTTTATGGATAGAAAAGAAGAAAAAAATGCTGTGTTAAATAATAGCCATCAAAATGCTTTACATTGCTTTACGATTGCTTTCCATAATAAGGATGCTTCGTGATTGAATTTGCCAGCTTAGTCATGACACAATGCCCAGATTTATTTTTGAAACAGCTCCACATTGGCATTATGTAAGTGATATTTGAATGAATGGGACATTGTAACTGCTACTGATTATCTTTAACATGTTTGAATTGTATTTGAAAGAATACAAGTAAAATAAATAAAGTTAAGAAAAAAAAACTTAAGATTGCATGAATAGCTATAAATAGATATGCTATATCCTTATCCTAATGTTTATTATTTTTAAATAAAAAGTTTACATTTAGCTGGGAGTGGTGTAGGCATGGGACAAAATCTTACAAAATGGTAACCAGTCCTAACATTATGGGGGATCAGTCCCCCGTTCATAAGGGCAGCATTCGAGGATATCCTCTCTGTTGTTGACATAACACTGTTGTATCTAGACTACAGCTCTGTTGACCTTTGGCTAACATACTGTAACCTCGTTTACCTCAGCTAACCCACTCCAGTCTGTCTGTTGCTGTCTGCTGAGACAAAGAGGATTTAGCGTTAATCCGCTAGCAGGAAAGCACACTCTCCTCGACAACACTCCAGAGAATAGCACTAATCAAGACATCATGAACCTCAAACAAGAAACAATTACCTCTAATAAAATCAATTTGGGTGATTGAGAGAGAGAGAGAGAGAGAGAGAGAGAGAGAGAGAGAGAAAGGCCGCGCAAGTGTTTAAAAATAAAATTGCGGAGAAAAAAAAATTCCCTTCAACAAATGATTATAATTGACCTGACCCTGGCATGAGCACATTTTACATTTCAAATGAAATCACACTTAGAACATATAATATAAGTAGTGTGGTGTTTAAAAAATGGTGCCTATTTCCAAGATTGGTTTCTAGGAATTCCTAAATCCACATATATATATATCTTACAATTTTGCCCCCAACCCCCTGCTGTTCAATCGGCCCGTGAAGGCAGCTCTCAGCCCCTCATAACACAATCCGGAGAAAAAGCAGCAACCATAAAATGGGGTCAAGTACCCAAAAGGCACAAAGGCGTCTGATTAGCTGACAAAGAAATGGGGGTTTGTTTATAATAGAGAACAAACATTGGATTCGATTGCGGTAATGAGAAAATGTTTTTTAACAGGTGGGGAAGTGTAGCTAGGGGAAGTGCACAATTCACTATCCATCCTCATTAGTAAGCAAATGAATTCAATCACCTCTCTTTGGTTAGCATCTTGATATAAATCCCTTCAAAGTCATGTCTGGCTTCCACCGGCATGCAAGCTGCTTTAATAGATGCAGAGCCGTTAATGCATCGTTCCCATTGACTGTGTTCGCTTGCCATTCGCTTGGCTAAGATCAGCCTGAAACACACAATCGTTGGCCTCGAGGAAACAAACCTACGTTAATGAGGTTGAGCCTCCACGGGGAGCGGTGAGGAGTATTTCTCTAGCACTGGCTCCTGTAGTTTAACAAATTGTATTCATATGTCCCCCGAGAGAGAGAGAGAGAGAGAGAGAGAGAGAGAGAGAGAGAGAGAGAGAGAGAGAGAGAGAGAGAGAGAGAGAGAGAGAGAGAGAGAGAGAACTGAACTGCAGTGTGTGTGTGTGTGTGTGTGTGTGTTTGCTTGAGGGGAGGGCAGGAGCTCCAAAAACGGCAGGGCCATGTTGCAAAAAGCAGATCTAAGAGGACAAGCTGTGTGTTCCGCTGATTCTAAAAGAGAGCTGGGTTAGGTAGCTCCTCTGGCCATCAACTACTAAAATAGATTTTTTTTTAACCCAGACTAGAGAAAAGCAGTTTAAAACCATTTCTACCACTCTGTTGGTGCTCCCATAACACAATGCCCAAGACACAACAAGATCTGGCCACCTGGGCTGTAGTCAGACTGACAGAAGCAGGAGAATGGTGAGAGCCAAAGAGAAACAATGACATGTATACGTTAGAATAATGGAACACACTGTAAATTAAACACAAATATTGAGATGTTGAGGGCAGACTTCTGCCTCAAGTGTCAGGCTTAACACTCAAGTAAATGTATTCAATGACCAAGGAACATTTGCAGAATCAATGTCAAAATCCATATTTTTGTCGTGGCAACGGCTCAGAAGCAGACAAATGTATCTCTCCATGGTGGTGCAACAACTCCACGCTGCAGCAGCACTAATCAATTCAATCCCTAAGACAGCCTCTCCTTGAACACACACACAGACACGTGCACGTACACACATTCGAGTGAGGCACTGAGATGATTAGCTTGTCCCAATTAATCACTTGCTATTAGAGACACCTGCAGTCTTCAGTGTAATCATAGAAATGTCACATTTGAATGATAAGCAGCATGAGACGATGGCTCCAAACATAATGCGCTGCATATTTACACCGTGCTTTTCACACAAATCTCACAAATATACACACTTAAATATATATTAAAATACACAAGACTCAGAAATATAATCTCTCGCTCATAATTTTGCATATGCTGAGCGGGCGTATAAATACACACAAGCACCCACATTGGGCTGGTGGGGGGCGGGGGGAGCCTATCTGCTGTAGATAAAAGACTTCCCTTATCAGCTTCCTCATAGAGGAGCTGGGAACGAAGGCATTTTCTCAAATGAAAGAGGCAGCTTTGAGGAGATAAGCTGAGAGAGACGGAGCTCAACTATAAGCTTTCAGATTGGACTGGGCTGGGCCTATACAGAACAGAGGAGGATGGGAAAATACAGAGAGGCACAGGATGGATGGATGGATGGATGGATGCACATATGGATGGATGGGTGGCGTGTTGATGAAGTGATGGTAGAAAAGTGCAGGCTCTTATTTGGTGCTGTGCTGTGCTTTGAGGCAGACGCGTGCAAACAGACAGAGGAGGAGTTTGGGGCTTTTTGTCTGTGATGGAAATGCTTATATAAAAGCGTATTTAGAGGATGTGGGTGTGAGAAGCCATTGTGTTGACCCCGGTAGCTTGTCTGTGCGGGCGTGCACGTGTGCGTCTACTACCTACTGTCTATCCCTGTGTGCTCGTAAAAGCTGGCCCATGTCTGCACAGTGAGCTGGCACATCTTCGCCACTGCACTGGGCTGTGAGCCGCGCTACAATAACCCACTTCAAAGAGAGCCATTGTCACGCACTAATGTGGCGAACGGCAGCTAGCACTGCAGAAATCTGCACACACTGAGACTGGATATTCCCTCTGAGATGGGGGAGGATGGGTGGATGAAGAGAGAGACAGAGAGAGAGAGAATGAGTGAAAGAGAGGGGTTTGTTCACAAATACAATGCTGTGCCAACATTAATCATGTAGTCTCTCAAAAAATCATTAGAGCTGATCATTCCCAGTCAGACTCTCTCCACAGCGCCTCTGTACTGACGAAAGGAAGTGAGAATGCCAATTTCTGTTAGATGTAAGCCAACACACACAAACACAAGCACACAAGCACGCACACACGCACACATGCACACACACACACGTCAATAGAAACAACACACACAGAGACACCTTTATAGTGTAACATATCAACAAAGAGAGATAGCTGTACAACATAGCAGGCTTTGAATGACTTCAGAAGTATCTTGAGGTTGTACATATTTGACATGTTTTATAGAGATTACTGTTTCCGTGCATGTATTATTGCATTTTAACAACTCATTTATGTCTATTCATATTCTGTTTGTGTGTACTCAATGCAGACTGATTACACAACAGATTTATGGCATTGATGTGTGTTGTGTGTGTGTGTGTGTGTTTGTGTGTGTCTGACCAAAATGCCTGCTAAAATTGCAAAACTCATTTGTGTTTGTGGTTTCTCATTTGATTTATGAGTATCATAAATTGGCAAAGTGTCTTCGACTTTGCACAAGCTTCGCCAACATGTACATGTCCCAATGTGCGTATGTGTGTGTGTGTGTGTATGTGTGTGTGTACAGAAAATGCTTACCATTTATATTGGGTATTGCGTCCTGTGTGCACAGAAAATGCAAACCATATGTTTTGGTGACAATTGATTTATGTATATTCATTTGTTGTTTAGGCACAGCAATTCAGAGCTGACTTCTACATTTTGTGTCTGTGTTTGTGTGTCCTAAAAAGAAGTAAACAATAATTTATGAGTACTTAAAACCCCCAACATTTTTAATTTAAATCAGTCAACAAACCTTTAAAAGTGTCAGAAAACATGGATGATTCTGATTGATTTTTATTTGGTGGTGGTAGCACATCTCTTGTGTTCATCTTCTTCCTTTTTTGTTTAAAGTCTTCATTTTGCATCCAGTAATTTTGAGATAAATTGTCCTTTTAAGTATTTGCATTTGTTACAAGGCTTGGACATTAATTCCCAAACACTGTAAGTAATCTGGCGAGTGGTGGGCTGTTAAACGCTTAAACGAAAGGCGTGAAATACGTGGCGGAGAGGTCGGACGGCAACCCAACGGCTAGACAAAGAGCTGGAGTAAAAGACAGCCATTAGAGCTGGATCAACGCGTCTTCTGTTTACACTTAGGAGCGTTTACACACTGAGCTGCACTCCATTATGCGTGTTGGACCCTGGAGTATTGCAGATCGGTTAAGCCATGGACACCTGGTTCTGGTGGCTGGAGTTGACTGTAAAATCGATGGCCTTTGTTACGCTCCTTGGAGCCGGGCTGGTTATATAGACACTTTGGTGTAATGGACTTAAAAAATGCACTGAAGACAGAGGAGCGAGAAGTGAGAACTTCAGGATAGAATAGAGGAGGGAGATCTCCCTTTTAAAAAAGGTTGCATTCCCTTTATGTTTCAATCCTCTCTCTTTATATCTGTCTCTGCCGCCTGCTCCTTTTATCTGCTCTCTTCTCCATATATGTGGTTCTTTTCATCCTTCAGTCTGAAGCAAATAAATGCGTTTGACTCTTCTCTCCCGTTCATTTAAGTCAAGGTTAGAGCATTGAGTGGAGGACTAGTGGCCCACTTCAGTTGAAAGCTGCCTTACCTTCTGAAGACTGATGAATGCACATGCACAAAACTACACAAACACACATCCACACGCACACACACACACACACACACACACAAAACCACACACAAAACCACACACACACACACACACACACACACACACAGCATTGGGTGGTGATGATCTGTTGCAGCTCTCTTCACGGCTTCCATCTTTAGCCTATAGGACCCGGGGAATGAGGGGTTAAGTGGCGAGGGGGTTTTGGTGCCAAGTGCAACATGGGGACCATTTCTTGTGTTGTCAGAGCTCCCGCTGGGCCTCACATATGCCTCAGCATCAAGAAGTCATCACTACAGCAGGCGGGCCAATCAAACCCACGCTGTCACTTCATAGATATAACTCCAACTGTCACTCACACACACAAGCGCATTTTCCCCACGGGGGGCCCAAGGCCAGAAAGGTGCGCATACGAACTGCAAATACGAACAACGTACGTGCAAAAAGAAGACACACAGTTTCTGTCACAACACACATCATCAAACAGTTACATATTAACAGCCTTGACTTTAAAGAGTGTCTGTGTAGGTGTGTTACGAAGACAAAAGATGTCTTTAATATATGTATGTTTCTAGCATGGAATAGGTAAGGTTCCAGTATAGATTCACCTCTGCTCTTTACTGGCCTCTGACCTGTCTGAAAGGCGCCTGTAGGTCCATGTGGACTGGTCTACTTAATGCAATTGCAGCAGTCCACCCACTCACTCGGTTCCACAGCCCCTTCTAAAGACAATTCATGCAAAAACAAATCCGCTCTAAACATTCAAATACATTTACATGCAAATGTGCATTTGTAAAAATCTATGCAATAGTAGATTATGGTCAGCAAGTTTGGGACAGAGATAAAATAGAAGCCAAGTCTGGAAAAACAGATTCAGGGATTTTTGTTGTTGTTGCAATTTTCCAATTGCCGAAATAAAACCCAGACCCAAAAATAAGTTCATGAATAACACAACATAAACGGTCTGTGTCTGTGTTGGTGTCAGTCAAGTCAAGGCCTTGGTCCTATATTTAAAAATAGTCGTACCTTATGATAGATAGCAAAACAAATATATGCAGCAGAACTAGAGATCTGTTTTACTTTGACACATTCTTCTTCTTTGTCAAAGCCTGGCGCCTTCTGTGTAACTACAATGAAGCTCTGGCAGTTCACTCAGACTAGGCTGTTATGCTAGTAGCAGCTAGCCAGCCTCGAGCAGAGACGAAAAGCGGGCTGCAGAGGTCTGGTAAGCTCACTTCTTTTCCAACTCCACATTGCTGTATATTTCTTTCATCTTCAAACTTGTGAACAATGCCTCAGCCACTTTATACAGCTCCCTCTGGAGCCATGAAGGGCTTTATGCAACTTGTTTCACATATGCAGTAGTATTTCACCAACACCTCTAAACAGACTGTGGTGTGTCAAAATTGTAACGCAATGTAAACATACAGAAATAAATCAAACGATAGAAGAGTCAAATATTCTTATTTTGCCACGATAGTCTCAAAAGACCAGCATGTGTGTTGTCATTCCGCACACTGTCTTATGGGTAGAAGATGGGACTCACGCTTGAGTAGCCTGCACCTCATCTCACAACAACTCCTGAAAAGCACTGAACATCAGAGGTTGACGACGGAATCCTCATCTCTTCAGGGAAAGATAAAGCAAGATCAGATATAGTGATTACCGCAAGGCTAGCACAACAAAACAAAACAAAGAATGGAAAGAAGGAGTTTTGGAGTGATAACACGTCCCCATTGTTCCTGTAACTGGAAGCAACGTCTGACTGGCACATTAAAATGAAAAACAGTCACACACACACACACACACTGACTGCTGCATAAAAGTGGGATAGAAACTTACACCAGTGGGACAACAGATAAAATGCAGTATAGGATGAGAAATAATAAATAAGACAGAATATATGAACGTTTGTGGTGGTTTTAGACATTCCGTACAGTCTCACAAGAGCCTTCACTGAGGTGACACAGACTAATAGAAGATGAAGTAATGCAAAATAAAAAAGTCACGTTGACTACAGATTTGTCATTTTTGGTGAGGTGTTTGTTGAGCTAATAGAGCAGTAAGTTATTTGCTTCTACTGTGTGTGTGTGTGTGTGTGTGTGTGTGTGTGTGTGTGTGCGTGTGTGAGTGAGAGAGAAAAAAAAGGTAGAAATTGGAAATTGGAGAGCTGCCACCTTCCTCCCTCTGGCCCGCCACGAGGGATGAACAAAGAGACAGGAGGCTCAGGAAATCCATCCATCATAATGTCTCATTGCCTCTCATGCTTTGCTTTTGCATGCATGTGCACACACAGCCACAGCCACAGCCACAGCCACACACACACACACACACACACACACACAGTTAGACTAGCCAGAAACCCACAGCTGCTGTAACCAAAAAGGCAAAAAAAAGAAAAACAAATACTCGAGGAGGGGCTTGTTCGTCAGAGGCTGATGATGGTTTTTTTGGGTGGCGCAGATGTAGAGCTGGTGGGAAATGGACCAAAGCCCTCGGCCCAAAAGTGCTGCTTTTTCATTAACCACCTCATTTAGTCCCCTTCCACCTGCAAGACCACTTCAACCAGACGTGCTATGCCCCCCTCCTCCCGGGGCAGCCTCGACGCCCCTCAAATGTCTAAAGTTGGAACCAAGGGCAAGTGGACAATTAAGGTCAAAGACTGCCTTTGCTGCCTTGGCTATACAATTACCCCACAATTTGGGAATATGCTATTATTAGGAAACAAACCTGCCTTTCAGTGCCATACCACTTATTTTCCCATCCAGCCCTCACGGCCCCTCTTTCAGGGTGTGGCCAGCCCCCTACTCAATGGTCACAGACTGTAACCCTAACCCCATGTAATTAGCCCTGATCGAGCTTGGGACCCTGTTTAGCGCAGATTAACCCTGCTTCCCATACATTCCCAATCCCCCCCCCCCCCCCCCACACACACCCACCCTCAGATCCCGCAGATAAAAAAGGGGTAGAGGAGGAGGAAGAATGACACCCACTCCCAGGGGGGACAGGCCTATAATCAGGCCTTCCACAGCCCCACAACCTGTCCCCTGTCTGGGGGAACAGCGGGGGGGTGGTGGATGGATGGGTGAAATCAGACAAGGTCGAGCCCCCACCACCACCAGCAGCAGCTCCATTTAACTTTAAAGGCAAAACCAAAAAAGAAACAGAGCCCTCCCTCTCTTAGAAGGCGAACAACACAGTGAATAATCATGGCCGCTGTCAAGTAGTGGCTGTTATGTGGTACTGAGAAGACACTGATGTAGCTAAAGAGCTCCCCCATGACCCACCAAGGGGCTTTTAAGATGAGACAATGGCTCGACAGAGGCCCGAGTAGTTAGGGCTCCACTTGACAGAAGAGTCGCTTTGCTCTTGAAAGGAGGATAGGAGAGGGAAGAAGACAACTTATAGTCAAACACCTCAATGCTGAAAGCAACCTCACTGCCCAGATGTATTGTAGGTGGCGTTTGGGAGGAGAAGTATAAATGTCTGGAGAAATGCTAATGTGGCAGCCATTTGCATGAGTCATTGGGCGCTGTACCGCCATGCACCGAAGCCATTTTAAGAGCCACGAGATCGCAAACCTAACAACACAATCGCACCCATAGCAAGATCCATGAGGCCTGCATGGTGTGCCTGTATGTGTGAGTGTACTGTTCGACCATAACATCTGCGTCATCCGAGGATGACCATTGAATCTTTCTAATCATCTCATCCTTTTCGTGTTCAAATTATCTTCCGTCATCCATTTCTTCCTCTCTGAAAATGGAAGGAAGGGCTCAAAAAAGAGCTCAGGGCTCCCATGCAGAGAAACGCTGATTTGTGACAATAGCTGCATTTTGGCCGCGGAAAGGAAGAGCCCATACAAACAAAATGTACCCCTTCATTCTCCGATATAATCAGATCAAATGTGGTTCATTATGCAAACTAATAACAATAGTTCTCTTGTCTGGATTAAAATGTGGATTTGACAGTTGTTGCCAATGTCAAATCAAAAGAAAACTATGAAATATGGTCAAGAATATTTTTTCACCCTAAAAAAAAAAAACATTTCACAAATCTATCAATTCCTTTATGACTGCACTACTTTAAGAAATCGAGGCAAGGTAGGTGATGTATCCTATTCATCAAACCAAATGAACAACTAATGGTCTCTTAAGGAGATATCTGAAAATAAATGTTTATTGATTATTTGAGAAGCATATCTGACATATTAGTATGCAAAGATGCAGCAGCAGCACACAACCTCCCACAACCCCACTTCAACAATGTCAAATCAATTCTGCTTTATAATTAGCCAATAATTCCAGCACAATCAATTTATAACGAAAATGCATTTAATGGTTATTTGCTGATCGAAATAGCCCAATCGTCAATTTTCAATTAGATACACGGTGACAGATTGATATTTGAGGTGTCATGCAGGTTACCTTTCTAAAGGGCCATTTCCAAACACTCATTAAGACTTCACTTGTTAGAAGAGTCAAAGTTAAAAGTATAATCATTACCATAATTATTAATGTACCACATAGTCTTTTGTATCCCCCCTCCAATGTAATAAATACATTTACAGCGGTGGATCGAGAGGAATAAGGAGGCTGACGCGTGCGTAACTCCGCACCAGTCAGGTCGCATACGTTTGGATTACGGGATGTATTTTGATCTCCTCATAACTTCAGCCATACAGTTTCAATTCTGATGCCACAACGGTAAGAATGACAGCAGGGTCGTGAACAACTACATAACAGAAGCCATTGATAAATACCATCATCAAACGACTCTCTTTAAACGCTCAGAGTGCGTCCGATTCATCACTACTTGGTCTGTCGGAACCATTACTATTTCTAATACTCCTTTCAGTGCGCCTTTTTTGTTTTGAATGGCAGAATAAGATAGAGATATATTTTGATGTTATGTTAACATTTATTTCACATCCACATGGACCTAAGCCGTGATATTTCTTGTATCCTTCAGAAATGTGTGTCCTATACGGATTATACAGTCAGCGCAGGCAGCCACATCATCACCGGTAAAAGAGTGGAGCACAGTGAAGGTGTTCCAACACTTACCGATCAGCATCTTGCGTCCGAGACGGTATCCGAATCCCTCCAGCTCGGCTCGTGTCCCCGTGCGTAAAAACGGTCAATTGTTTACGTATACTTTTATCCCCGATAGAGAGAGAGAGAGAGAGAGAGAGAGAGAGAGAGAGAGAGAGAGAGAGAGAGAGAGAGAGAGAGAGAGAGAGAGAGAGGGGAGAGCGAGAGCACGTGCACGACGTACAGGTGCGTAGGTCCCGTATAGTTTAAAAAGAGCCTTAGAAATCTGTCAAAGCCGATTCGGATGGACTTGTTCCCCTCTCTTGTCTCTGTGTGCCTACTGACAACTCCTTTCTTCGCTGTAGGTTGTGTATCCTTTCCTCTATCCCCGCGTCTTTGGTGAACAATCCCCGAGAAATCTCAGATCCTATGCATGCGCGTTATCCTCAGTTAAAATCCTACGGCTGCGTGCGTGGTGCTGCTGCTCCGCTTGGCCTGAGGGAGGCGAGGAATTGGGCTGTTGGGGAGAGAGGCTGGGTGTAATTGCCTGTTCTCTCTCTCTCTCTCTCTCTCTCTCTCTCTCTCTCTCTCTCTCTCTCTCTCCTCTCTCTCTCTCTCTCTCTCTCTCTCTCTCGCTATTTTTTCCCCCAGTCTTCATACCTGTACAAGTTGGCAAAACAATAGCCAACTTGTGAAACTTATTCTCTTACAGGGCTGATATGTAAGTGATATGTTTGGATCATATGATACATCCTGTCAGTCATGCAGAGCCAAGGAAGAGCTTGTAAAAAGAACATAATGAAAAAAAAAGCTTCCGAGTGGCAGAGGCCACTGTAAATATCAAGGCAAAGAAAAAGAATATTTTCGGAGACAAGTTTCCATTCGAGCTCTCTCACAAGGATGATTTGTGTGCACTCGTCGAGGCAGCTGCCTTGTGCGCACGACAGTGTGTGAGCGAGAGCGATGTGAAAGTGACTGCAAGTGATGGGTTTTTCACAGCCATCTCTCTTGCCAGTCAGCTCCTCCTTTGTGCCTCTTCCTGTCGATGCATCATTTGGTGAAGCTGACACATATTCAAGTACTCGGAATTGGCTCGAGAGCAAAGAGCCTGGTCCTATTAAATTTCTGTTTGTTCAATTGTGTGTGTGTGTGGGGGGGAGGGGGGGGGTATAGATTGTGGTCTGAAGAGCCTTGGTGCAATGCTAAACTGTCCTGGAGCTAAGCCAAAGCACATTTCGGGTGCTATCAGGAACTTAATTACGGCATTAAATTGCTCCCCCGTCCACCTTTCTCCCACTCTCAGTTCACTTCTTTCCCTCTTTTCTCCCCCTTCATACTCATACTCTGTCTCTCTCTAGTCTCCTGTGTTGTGTACCTCTCTAATCTCAACCTATCCTCTCGCACTGACACACACTTGGGGATCTTTTCCACATTTCATACATATAAAGGTGGAGTCTGTGATTTTGGAGACTGCTTGTTGACAAAATAACTTTTTTTGTCAGAATCAGTGAATATCTCCTCACGATCCCCTACCTGTCTGACTGCGTGTGCATTGAAAAAAAATGTGTGGTGTTAATACACAACCTAGGCCATGTAAAAAAAGGGGGGGGCCTACCGTAGCTAGCAACATGCACCTTTAATGTTTGGCAGAAAGGCCTGCTGGTGCTGCTGTATTCATGTCATGGTTGTATAATAAAAGGCATTCAAAATGTGTCTTGATTGTTCTTGACATCCACTGGGCAAATGGAAATAACACAGGGTTTATCGGCAGTCTCTATTGTGCCTTCAATGACACGCTTGCATCTCAATAATCATTTCATTATACTGTTAATCAGTCGTTTTTTACGGTGTAGTAAGAGTACAGTTCCACGCGGTTACGCCTCGAGAGTCAAAGTGGAGCGTGGCAGCAGTGAGGGGAGGTAGATATCAGATTGTGGTGTTCCTTTTAAAAGGTGCACTATGTAACTTTGGGTGTTTCAGAGAGTGCACATTTTCTAAGGTATTTTCTCATGAGTGAATAAACAAACATTTGATCCCTGGAACACTGTTTGAAGTTAGAACACTAGCTGAAAAGTTACTGTTTCACTGCCGTTGTTTACAGCATCGGGGCCAAGTGCATCCAAATAATTTAGTTTTGATTTATGATGATCGAATTATACCAAGAATTACATGTAGTGAAAGTATGTTTTGGAAACTAATTGTAGGTCCTGCAAATGTTAACAAATCCCCCTCCCTTGAAACTGCATGGTGCACCTTTAAACACAAGTTATTGCCTCTGACAGAGTGTTACGTGGGTTGTTAGCTACCTTTCCCCTCCAATTCAGGTGTCTGTGTTTCTTGGCTGTTCAGCGTGGCAGCATGTGTACCCAGCAGCTCTCCCCTGAGGGACACAGGGGCAGCTGGGCCGTCCCCCCTACCTCATGCCAACCATCAGCCTCCTGGCCGCCACACCAGAGCCGGGGCTAATCAGTGACATGGGAGTGACGCCAAGCTTTACATCAGTCAGCCCCTCAGCCAAGATGATTTGTTCAGGCCAATTTGAAATATGCTAGGAGGACCGTCCACCATCCGTCCACTCACTGCAATAGGAAATACATGGTTTAATCTCTTTGGGCGTTTTCATATTGAAAAGGTCTGAACCTCATGTTTTTATTTTTTTTATTGTAAAGATTGTTATAGTTGTTGATAAAAATGGTTCTCTTCTTAAAATGAGAAACATTATTTTTTTTTGGTAACATGCCTTTGAACAAATGAAATAGTCTGCCTCCCTCCAGTGAATAAATTCCCTTTTGTTTTTGTTTTTCCAGTGTCGAGGATAGGAACAACTCAATTTGTGCTAATAAGTGAAATGTTCAAAACTAATTATGATGGCAAATCTGGCAACGATCAAATGTTTAGTGTCTTTGTCAATAGATGTTATTTAATCTGGAAACAGTCATTTTCAGAACTATTGGAAATATCTGCTTTTACCTTTGACTTGCCAAACTAACTAAATGTCAGAAAAATTAGTTCACCTCACTGGCAGAGAAGCTTTTAAGACACACACACAAAATGTTGTAAGTAGTTTTCAGTGCCTGTCAGGTCAGCTGTGAAACATGATTGTTTGAAGCTGTAGTTGACACTGGCGGACTTTGTTAATACTAATGGTATTTACCGCGTTGCCGAGAGCTGAGTATCTATGGTGATGAGTGACAGACTCTGTAGAGAAGAGAAGGTCAAGCTGTCACACTCAGGTCTAATGAATTTTTTTGTGATTTGTCTTTCGACGACTCTTTCTGTACTTTTCTTCCACGGATTGTTAATCTGCCTCTGTAGCAGGATTTGGTGATCTTAGTGTGCAACAACAGGTGATTACAAGTGCATTTCTTTGCATGCAAGACATAGGCTATAATATTTAAAATTTGAATTGGTATTTGGTTTGAAGCCTCCAACAAACTGGACCGATTGCTTGATTTCAATTCTAGAACCCAAAGGTGCACTACTATGCAGTTTCAGGGAAGTCATTCTTAGTAATGAATAAATCATAAATCAAACACAATTATTTTGGAGACACCTAGAACCAAATGAACCAAACTAAAATACATTTGTAAACAACAACACTGAGACAGTAACTTTTCAGGTAGCTTTTTTAACATCCCTCAGTGTTCCAGGCAGGCCCGGCCCTGGGCATAGGCAGTATAGGCAAATGCTAGGGGCGCATCCATCCGCAGGGGGCGCCGCTACAAAAAAAAGAAAAAAAAAGAAATGGGCAACTAAAACTTTATTTATTTATTTTTTACTAATACTGTTAATACTATAATTTCAAAATATGAGTTAAGCTTAAAATATGACAACTACTGAGGATAGACAAACTATAAAAAAAAAATTGAAGCGCCCCCCTCTCCTCCGATAGACTCTTCCAGATTTCTGGCGATCAGCCAGGTATCTGAACGGTAACTTCACCGGTCGGAACCGGAAGAAAAGAGCGCACACCATGTCAAAATGACAAAAGCTCTCTCGTGCCAAGGGAAGACTGAGAAGGAAAAGAAGAGGAGGAAAAACGTGACAAAGACAGAGGTAGGCTTACAGTGACGTTAATGTGATGAATGAATAGTGTGCTGCATTGTTTTAGCCGTTGTAGGAGCAGTGTGTTAACTTGCTAGCTTACTTTTGGAAGATGGGTAATGGCTGCTTGTAATGGTTATTAGAAAGCTATTCCTTTTCCACTATAATTAATGGTTGTCAACCTTGGGTTTATTGTGTTAGTTTACATCAGTGTTAAAAGTGCACAGTATAATAACTGTTAATATTGCATACTTGAGGCAAGTCAAGTTTATTTGTGAGGCACTTTTCAACACAAGGTAAATCAAAGTGCTATACATAAAGCCATGAGATATCATCAGAAGGCTTGATTCTGATTTAATAAAAAGCAGGAGCAAACCTTTCTGTTTGATTGTACCTTATAGGCATAGCTTTCCATTAGTTACTGCTTCTCTTCACTCTGGTTGGATGCTAAACTGCATTTCCTTTTAATGACAAGAGTTTAATCTTATCTAATTTCCATTTTAAAGCTTTTCACCATGTACTAATATAAATAATGTAACAACATATACTTCTCTTTTCTCTTCAGGTTTTCATTTGAAATACTTTGAGCCACCTGTCCTGCAGACATCTTCTCCACCTTAGCACAGCCCAGTGATGCAGCATGAGGAATAAAGGCTTCACCAATAGACCCAAAGGCAAGAATAGTCAGGCTGTAGCAAGGTGAGGTGAGCTTGTTGAGATATGAAGATGAGGTCTTAACATCTAAATGTAGACAGCTCTCTGTTGGAATCAAGTTAAATAGCAGTACAGACCAGAGGTCTCTGTCATTTAATTTTGTAATATAGCTTTTGTGTGGAATTATATTCAATACAAAGTTATGATTTATTGAAACTATACTTGCAATGGATTATAATTTTAAATGTTAACGTCTGCATTTTTTTGTGCAAATCGTAATATTGTATTAATTTTTTAATGTTATGTCACTTGTTTTGTAATATGTTTTTTTTATTTTGTGGGTTATTTTCTATCTAAAATAAAATGAAATGTCAAAGACAAAGCTATCCAGTTCTGTGTGAGTGTATGAACAGTGGTGGACCTGACTGCAATGCAATGGGGGGCGCCAGCTAAAATCTTGCCTAGGGCGCCAAATTGGTCAGGGCCGGCCCTGGTTCCAGGGATCCAATTTTCCTTTGAATAGAGTTTGTTTGTTCAGCTATGGAGAATATATACCTTAATGTTCACGTCTATGACACACCCAAAGTTACATAGTGCCACATTTAAGTGAAAACGTTATGATAAATAAGACAGATGTACAGAAATGTTGACAGTGCATTCATGTCATGTGTGATTTTGACGATGGGAAAGCAATGTGGAAACTACAGAAGTATAGGTGAGTGCCATGTAATTATAATGCAGTGTGTGTGTGTGTTGGGTGCTCTGGGACAGCGTGACAGCGAGGGCACGCGGTACCCACCGACGGGAGCTAGGAAGAGGGAGCGTGAAATATGGAGATAAGTGCTGTCACCTGAGAAGATGACGGCGCTGCAGCACTGGCCTAATACGAGGTGACATCTTTTTAGCGGTGGCATCTGGGCATCCAGTCTACAACATCCTCCCCTCCCTCTATTTCCTCCACCATTTTCTTCACACAGTCCAACTTAGAATTAGGCATTCACAAACGGCAACACATGCCCAGAAAAAAAAGCCTCTCATTGTTGCTGATGTGAAGTTCATCTGGCTGTGTCTCTCCGGAGCGGCACAGATCAATAGCCTTCAAGGCGTGACTACCTCGTAATGTCCACCTTCTTGTTTTCCGATGTGCATCGAGAGCATGATGAGAGTGATACAGCTGTTTGAGGATGAGCGGGTGTGTGCGTGAGTTTGTGCGTGAGTGTGTGCGTGTGTGTGTGTGTGTGTGTGCTGTTACAAGAGTACGGGTTTGGAAATTGTGTTTTCTTTTTTTACTAAACAAGACACCTGCTGCAGTTATTGGATATCGATACACAGCTGTAGATCTGTCTTCTGTATTCTACTGGCAACAACATGACAAAAGGCATCTTTTTTTGTCAAATATAGGCTACTGGACCGTTTACCGGGAATACGTGCTTGGTGTTCGCCAGAAATACAACAAAATAATCAATATTCACACAGCTAAAGGCTTCATGAAGTCCTGCCTTATAGTGTGTGGGCAATTGCGTTTTGGAAATGGTATTTTTTTATCTGCATGCCTTGTGCGTAATGACTGGCAGGCTAATTTAGGAACGAGCAAAAAATTGAAAGCTAGCCTCTCCCTCTCTCTGCTGTTCCGAGCCGCCGGCCTCCTCAATTAAGAGCCGGCGCTGCCAACCTACTGCAGGTAATGACTGGCAGCAGCAGCAGCAGTGCACACAAGGAAATAACAGCCATCTATCTTTCTCTCCACTCTCACTCTCTCTAAACGAACAATTTTTCGTTCTGCGTGGTCTCAGTCAGTGCCCATTCTGTCTAACTCTAAACCAACAGCTTTCAGGCTCACCCTCTTCTCTCTAACCCATCAGCTCTCTCTCTCCCTCCCCCTCTCTCTCTTATTTTGAAGATTATTTTATCCTCTACATTTTTTTTGCATCTTGATTTGCACTGGACTTGTGGTGTTGTGTCCGAAACTGTGTGTAAACAAATAAAGTAACCTGAAAGTCTCTTTCTCTTTCTCTCTCTCTCTCTCTCTCAATTTGCCAACTTAATTTCTTCACACTTCACTATCTTTCACTAGAACAAAATATCTCTCTCTGACTTTCTATCTCCCCATCTCTCTATGGAAAACAAACAAATGAATTGAAGAGCATTGGGAGGGGACATGGTTTGGGCTTGGCTGGCTACCTGATGGACTGACTGACAGAAAACCTAACTTACTTAAGTGACAGAAAGACTGGCAGGAGGTTGGAGGAGCACTGAGAGGCTTGCTATATGAGTTCAAGTAATTTGAAGATGGGTGAATAAAAGAAAAAAAATGATGCTGATGGGTAACAGCGTAAGAAGATACCCAGGCATGTGACAGCACCCGAAGGCAACACTCCGCCGTCGTGGGATTAGACCAAAATTGAGGTGATTATATATACATGGTATCTTTTATTTTTTGTTATTTTTGTCAAAAGGAAATGAACAGAAAGGGACATTCAAATGTGTGAGGTCAATAACACCCCAGTGAAAAGTAACTTCTAATAAACAAACTTTTGTAAAACACACAGACAAACACACACACACACACACACCTTTTTATTTACACCTTACAACCTACTTCATGGGTTTAATGATGGTTGAAATAAGTGAATCATTTTTAATAGATAAATTGGCCATTGTGTGGGGAAATCAGAAAGTGTATTTGTTGAATATACATTAGTAATATGTTTTTTTAAATAGGAATCAACATTTGGGTTGCCAGGTTGTGAACAATCCATTTGGCTGGTGTGTGTCCTCCTCTAACCCTTTGATTCATCATTTAATTCACTTGCCTGTAAAAGAGCATCAGACCGGAGTACATTCATTAACAAGTTATTACTGCAACATTTACAGCTCCGGTGTAGGTCCTCTTCCTTTTGTCTTTTTAGATAGCACACTCTAATAATCCATCACATGAGCAGTTGTTAATGCTGCAGAAGGAACGTCTTAACAAATGTACTTTGGTCCAACGCTTTGCAGCACTTTTACAGGAGGTAAGAGAGAGCTGATGTGACTGATGAATTAAAGAGCTAAATAAAATAAAAACAAGCTGTTTTTAACAACTTTAACAAGCTATTTTTAACAACTTTGCTCCCAAGACGTTTTTCTTACAAATGGCTTATACTTGATATATATAAAGTCTTTATGAGCCATTAAAAAAAACATTAGTTACAACTTATTAAACTCCTTGTAAAGCGGGCTGCCTAGAGAATGTTACATGAAACATGGCCAGGCCCGTCATTTTGGCTTATGAGTAAGATAGAGAGTAAGATGAGCTCAGATAACATAAGGTTTTGATTCACTCGGCTTCCCCCTTCAGTAATGTAAGACAGGAATGACTTGGACAGAGACTGTGTGTTGCTTACAGTCGCTGTGCAGGGAATGAAAACACAAAAACTGATCCAAAAATAACCCCTGCCAAAAGCCAATTGAGCTGATAGTATTTCCATCCATACACGTTTTTGCACTAATGAAAATGTATTTAAAGCATGAGCATTGTATTTTATTAAAAGGTCTTAAGAGTCTTTGGACACGTGATAAAGTGTGTCTGAAAGAAATTGGAGCAGGTGTCAAATACCCAGATCATGTTGAAGTGTGTGTGTGTGTGTGTGTGTGTGTGTGTGTGTGTTTTGTGCTGGCAAGCTATGCCACCTGCACATTCTATCGCATCACAACAGGGGAGAGGACGCCCCATTTAGCATCACCGTCACATACCGTTTCACAGACAGACAGACACCCGAAGAGACAGAGTGAAAGTGTGTGTGTGTGTGTGTGTGTGTGTGTGTGTGTGTGTGTGTGTGTGTGTGTGTGTGTGTATGTGTGTGTGTGTGTGTGTGTGTGCGCACGCTTGTGTCTGTGTGTGTGTGTGTGTGTGTTAGTGTGTGTTAGTATGTGCACGCACTTGTGTTTCTGTGTGTGTGCTTGAGAGAGTTGTAAAGGAAGTGAGGAAGATGGGTTCCCTAACATAAATAAATCATCAGTGTTTGGTTGCCTTGGCTGGGTTCACAAGGGGAAGATAAAGGAGAAGTGGTGGTGAGGGTGAGTGGAACAGATCAGGTGGAGAGGCAAACTGAAGGCAGATGGGAATCCTAATGTCTCTGCTTCTTGCTTCCAGTGGAGTAGCAAACGCAGGAGCATCTGCAGTCAAACTGATATGATTGCTGCAAAGAAGAACCGCACACCTTGGCTGAATGCAACAACTTTTGTTCACACTTTTGTATACTAGAATGTGAAAAAAAAGTATGCTGAACTGGACCCCATTCTGTGCTTTGCCGTCTCTTGAGATGCTTGCAGAAAAAAAAACACTTCACTGCTGTTAACTTCCTTGGAAGGTTATGATGCATAGCTGCTGCACCACAACACATTAGACAATACAAGTATTCCCGTGATTTCAAAGCAGTTATTAAGTGTTTGAAAAGCCATTGTTATTTGCTCTTTTAGAGACTGTTAGCAGTCCAACAAAGTTATTTGTCAGTTTGCTATGAAATTTAACCCTTTGCGTACTGCCGCCATGTCATCTCAATGACCAACACATTGGCCTATGATAAAGTGTCTTGAAACAAATCCCTGGATTTTATGGGGAATTCATTATTATATTTGAGCGCTTGTTAACTGCTTCCATTAGGACAAACATCGGCTTTGTACATATCAAGGCATTTAATCTGATGCCCCCTTGTACTGTATATTACTACCACAACATCAGGCAAATTTATTCCCCACAGTAACTGTTCTTTCATTTAATCCTTGCCTGCCCTTGTTAGACTATTCTGTGCAGTCGCTTATACAGTTTTTAACAAGGCACACATCAGCTACAGAGCAGTTACTTAAACACTGACCCCTTAATGCAAAACCTATACATCCACCATCCGAGTGTGGATCTTGGTTTGCTTTAATTTTTTTTTGTTATTTTCATTTATTCATAATGTCTGACTCAGCAGGGAGGACTATAACTCTTCTTTCTCTGCCGCTCCGCAGGACAGAGAGTGTGACTAATGCTGTACAATGAATTAATAATGCTGGATTGTACTTTTTTTATTCTTTAATTGCTGCCTTGGCACTACACACTGCAATTTAAGGAGGCTACACGTATAAAGAATTACTTTCAGAGTGGGTTTAAGAGGTGCTGCTGCCTCATAAGAAAGGATCTAAAAAAGGAGTAGTGCTACATTTTTGACTTGTAATGTATTATTGTCCTGTTCTAGCACAATGTCAATGTCAGAGTGTACATTTTGTGATACATTTATGAGTATTACTTAAGAAAGCAATGGAATGGTTTATTGTGCATTGTCATGTTGCTACAGAGCTCCTGTGGAAGTCAATTGGAAAGCATGGAAAAGATTACAGTGTCACAACAACAGCCAGGTTGACTGCTGTTGAATGAAGGGTCGTCTCCTGCTTTAATGCTCTACTACAACCCGACTAAGCATTGCATGAGGCCGAAAAATCAATGTCTTATTCATTATCAGTGGAGTGGCTCCGGGCTGTACATTACCACATATTAGACTCTCGCGTTCTTGTTTTTGCAAGGTTGTGGATGTTCTCAGATACAGATGAGAGAATACCCATGGCCTTAAATATACCACTGAGAAAAAAAACTTACAAACATGTCCACACCTGCTTTCAGGTTTTTCTAGCTTTGATTGCCTTAAGATTGCCAAACATTAAACCCATTAATCAATCTCCTGCCCTTTAATTTGAAAAATTATAATCATTAAAATCAAGGTTAAATCGAAGAGTTAAAAAAAGTTCTCATAATATATGCTGGTTATGAATATGAAGAGTGAGTACATTTAGGCACAGCACTCAATACATAATAAATATGTGCACATGTTGGTGGTATTCACCTTGAGAGAGGGTGTCTTTCGGTTCACTAAATAATACATCATAGCTCAGTGGATGTGAGTGTGCTCGTTGACTCAGATAAAAGGGACGGAGAGTCATTGCAGTGACAGAATGCTGCTTTGTACTGTGAAGATAAGGCCATTTAGAGTGGAAGGCAAAAGCTTTTTACATAATAAATGTGGCCAGTGATCACCCTCACAATCAGTTAGGTCAACTTAACATTTATCTAGTTGAAGTAAAAGGAAGGAAGAGAGCAGCATATTAGGTATGTTACACATTACAACTACAGTATGCCAGCAAAACCACTTGTGGGCACATGTGTTGTATTTGGTTAATGACAGGATGAGCATGGTTTGTATGTGCAGTCTGTTGAACAGGGCTTTTGTGCTGTGAGAGGGAGCATCCATGTGAATATTGTGCACTTGAATTGCTACAGAGAACCAATGCGGCTGTGTCAGGAGTGCAGCAGGAATGACAGTATAAACAGTGCTACAAAGAAGCACTCTGGCATCTCCATCAGATTTACATGATGTGACAGTATGGAAGCAGACCATCATACAGAGGACGGAAAGAGGGCCACAGAGAGAGGAGAAACAGCTATGATTTTTAAGATGTGGTTAAATATAAGGGGATGTTGAGAGGATATTGAAGGTGAGAGGGGAAAAGAAATCCACAGAGAGGTATGCATGAGCCACGGACAGGGGCCAGTGGAAAACACTGGGGTTTCGCTCTGCTTTGGAAATATGACAGCGTCTGACGTACCTGATAGTAGGCCTGGAAAAACTGTAAAAAAAAAAAAAAAAAAAAAAAAAAAACGGGGGCCATAAATGTGAAAGGCTATAGGGCCTGGGTCTCGGAAAAACTCTGTAAACGCAAGCTGTATCTCCCCACTAACTGCTCCACCCAACCATTAACCTTACTTTGCTCTGTCCGTCAAGGCATGCTGGGAGGAATTAGTCAGAATGCATGCACCCGGAATAACATATAGACTGCGGCATGAGGTAGCTATACCAAGAGTTTCCCAAGAAAAAATATTATATAATTTAATTAATTGAATTTAATATAATTTAATAAAAATATGTTTTAATTCAACCAATATAAGCATATTAGAAATATGTCTCATTTAGTGTTTAAGAGTTTTAAACATTCCTTGACATTTGCCCTTTGAGCACTTAACTCTCTGAGTTAGTATGTGATTCATTTTAACTAATTAATTTGGAGCACATGAAGTGCTCTGCATCTAAGACTGTTAATATTAGACCAAATTTCCGGCTGCTCACTCTGTCTAAGCCGTGTGTGTGTGTGTGTGTGTGTGTTTGTGTTTGTGTGTGTGTTTGTGTGTGTGTGTGTGTGTGTGTGTTTGTGTGTGTCAGTGTGTGTGTGTGTTGTGTAAGGCTGAAGCAGCTGAGGCATGTGGAGTTAAAGACAATGGCACGATCCGAAAGGTCTAGAGCCAGGCATGCTGAGATTCATTTCACCGCCATTCAACCGGATAAAATATCACAGCAGTTGAGGCCTGTTGCCGTGTGCGTGTCTGTGTCTCTGTGTGTGTTTCAGTGCATGCCAAGGTGCCAGGCAGGGCTATGGTTTCTGCCTCTGCTTTTGTGAGAACACATCACCTTCTTTATTTTACCATGTCATCCACACACACACACACACACACACACACACACACACACACACACACACACACACACACAACCCCGTACCCTTCCCTTGCCACCCTCCCCCTGCCTATGTGCCCGCTCCTGGGTCACATGGTGTGCTGTGGGCGTCTTCACGTCCCCGTCCTTGCCCGTGGCAGACTGTCGGGGCAGATCAGGATGCCACACCACTCTGATGCTGACGAGCTGAGACAGCTCCGCTCTGACTGGGGGGCGGGGGGGGGGGGGGGGGGGGGGGGGGCACTGGACCGAGCACAATCTGCAAACACAACCCCCTTCCCTCCTCTGCATACAAACACACACACGCACAAATAAACAAACATGCACATTCAGAGAGAAAAAAACACACCCACATAGCAACAGTGTGTCAGCACCCTTGTGCAAATCGGTGTGTATGCATGCGTAACTGTGTCACTACAGTACAAGTATATGAGTCATACCGGAGGGCATAATGGTGACTTACAAATCTGTGTTTTTGCAGCAAATATTATGAATTAATGCTGTTAAAATAAAAAGTTACATAATAATTTACACCTTAAAATCAAACACAAAACCAGTGAAGGCAGGGTATTTTATTTCCTATGTTGGATGGGGACAGACCTGCCCTGATACAGAGAACTGACAAAAAAATATAACAAAGATCACCAGGGACAGCACAAGGCCCACTAGCACAAGACATAAATCAAGTATATCCGAGGAAGGACAAGGAAAGAGAGAAACTCTAGACCAACAAAGGCAGGGACAGTGAGAGAGAGGAAGAATGAGCTATGTCACTGGATTCCAGCATCGGCTGTTTTCATATTGCGACACGGACTGGAGAAAGTGATGGCCTGTTATCTGGACTATGTCACATCTAGCACCTGCACACCATCTGTGTGGATGTGTGTGTAACGGCAAGTTTGTGTGTGTGCTCATGCTGACGTGGAGCTTTGTGTTTTTGTGTGTGTGTGTGTGTGTGTGTGTGTGTGTGTGTGTGTGTGTGTGTGTGTGTGTGTGTGTGTGTGCGCGCACATGTGTGTGTGTCTGTGTGTGTGTGTGTGTGTGTGTGTGTGTGTGTGTGTGTGTGTGTGTGTGTGCCTGCGTGAAGTCATCTCGAGAAGACCCAGGACAGACATAGATGGTGTGTGTATGTACGCACAAAGACAGATGTGGACATATATGATACAATGCCTGTTAAAAGCAGACGGAGCAAGTGTCGGGATAAAGAGCAGGAGGGCCGATGATGAAAAGCTGGCTGGCAGAAAACAGGCTAAAAGTGTGGAGAGGAAGAGAGCGCAGGAGAGAATGACAGAAAGAAGACTTTCGAATAATAGATGGAGGCAGTGACGGGGGGGGCAATGTGATGGCAAGAGACAATAGACAGACAAGTTCTTTCAGGGGAGAGAGAGGAGAGCGAGAGGAGCAAAGCAGACGGAGGTAAAATGTGCCTTTTTGTTCAAAGTTGCAAATCGGACTATCTGAAGCTCTTACTACAACTCTCTTACCACACTGCAGATAGAGAGATACTCAAAACTAATTTTAGAATACAATGCCATCACCCTATAACCAATAATGCACTATTATTTATTATTGATTCATTGGCTTAAGGAGAGGACAGTGAGAGAACTGCACAATATACTGAATATTGAAAACGCATCGTTTTCGCAATATATTTGGCCAACCAGCATGTGTTGTAAAGGGGGGCATGAAGATGTTTTGCTTAAGTGATCAATAAATAATTAACAATAAAACCAGGTTGGAATGGAACTAATGCATTAAATCATTAAACAGAAAGACATACACACACTATAAAGTTATTTCTTTATTTATTGCAATCGGTCGTCATCGCACTATTCATTAATGTTATTGCATGTCGCATGTTTTCCTGATATCATGGAGCCCTAATATATATTTTAAAAATATATCAGTGATTCTTGAGAACCGGGACAAAACAGGGTGCCCGGTTCTCAAGAATCACTGATATAAGTCATATTTGCTGCATTCACAATGGGTGTAGATCACAACCTGCATGGATATACCTGCTATAATACTGGTCTGCTGGCAGTCGACAATACATCAAATATAAGAACTTGATTATTGGGGGCTGCACACAACCTGCAAATAGGACTGAAGATGGGGTCATATGGGATGGGGATTTCTGTATGAATCTCTATGAAAGAATATCTACAACAACAATCCATCAGACAGAACCAGCTCAATGATCTATCTCCTAATATGTATTTTTCTTGGTGGGCTTTGACCTTAACATGTATGTGAACTCAGAGTGTATACACACACTGTGCTTCTCTTATATAACTAAGGATTGATGTTTTATGCATTGAAACATTGTCCATGCATGCTGTATATTGCGCCTGTGTGAAAAGTGAAGAGCTACCGGTTTTTGCCTGAGGGAGATTTTGGGAGGACCAGGAGAGATTAAAACTACATCTCTCTCCACCAGCATCTCTTCTGTTAGAAACGCATTAGATGGAAGGCAGGACGACCACTGGCTTCTTGTCTGCCAAGGAGGGTCTGCTCAATCTGACCGTTGGCAGGGAAATGAATGGTGCAGGGTGACATACAGTATCTCACAAAAGTGAGTACACCCCTCACATTTCTTCACATTTTTCTTTATATCTTTCCATGGGACAACACTGAATAAATGACACTTTAATACAATGTAAAGTAGTCAGTGTACAGCTTGTATAACAGTGAAAATTTACTGTCCCCTCAAAATAACTCGACACACAACCATTAATGTCTAAACTGCTGGCAACAAAAGTGAGTACACCCCTTAGAAAAAATTTACAAATTGGGCCCAAAGTGTAAATATTTTGTGTGGCCACCATTATTTTCCAGCACTGCCTTAACCTTCTTGGGCATGTAGTTCACTAGAGCTTCACAGGTTGCAACTGGAACCCTCTTCCACCCATTTATGACAGCATCACAGAGCTGGTGGATATTAAAGACCTTGCGTTCCTCCACCTTCCATTTGAGGATGCCCCAAAGATGCTCAATAGGGTTTAGGTCTGGAGACATGCTTGGCCAGGCCATAACCTTTACCCTCAGCTTTTTTAGCAAGCCACTGGTCGTCTTGGAGGTGTGTTTGGGGTCGTTATCATGTTGCAATACCACCCTGCGGCCCAGTTTACGAAGGTTGAGTGCACATGGTCAGCGTCGTACACAGAGGTTGGCTTTGGAAAATAGACGTATGAGTGCTGCCAGCATTGCTGAAGGGCTTGAAGGGGTGGGGGGTCAACCTGTCAGTGCTCAGACCATACGCCGCACTCTGCATCATACTGGTCTGCATGGTTGTCATCCCAGAAGGAAGCCTATTCTAAAGATGATGCACAAGAAACCCCACAAAAAGTTTGCTGAAGACAAACAGACTACGGACATGGATTACTGCAACCATGTCCTGTGGTCTGATGAGACCAAAATACATTTATTTGGTTCAGATGGTGTTAAGAGTGTGGAGCGGCAACCAGGTGAGGAGTACAAAGACAAGTGTGTCTTGCCTAGAGTCAAGCATGGTGGTTGGAGTGTCATGGTCTGGGGCTGCATGAGTGCTGCCAGCACTGGGGATCTACAGTTCATTGAATTCTAACATGTACTGTGACATACTGAAGCAGAGCATGATCCCCTCCCTTCATAAACTGGGCCGCAGGGCAGTACTGCAACATGATAACGACCCCAAACACCCCTCCGAACGACCACTGGCTTGTTAAAGAAGCTGAGGGTAAAGGTTATGGACTGGCCAAGCATGTCTCCAGTCTTAAACCCTATTGAGCATCTTTGGGGCATCCTAAAACGGGAGATGGAGGAGCGCAAGGACTCTAATATCCACCAGCTCCTTGATGTCGTCATGAATGGGTAGAAGAGGGTTCCAGTTGCAACCTGTGAAGCTCTAGTGAACTACATGCCCAAGAGGGTTAAGGCAGTGCTAGAAAATAATGATGGCAAAACAAAATATTGACACTTTGGGCCCAATTTGGACATTTTTTCTAAGGGGTGTACTCACTTTTGTTGCCAGCAGTTTAGACATTAATGGCTGTGTGTCGAGTTATTTTGAGGGGACAGTAAATTTACACTGTTATACAAGCTGTACACTGACTACTTGACATTGTATCAAAGTGTCATTTATTCAGTGTTGTCGCATGGAAAGATATAATGAAATATTTGAAGAAATGTTAGGGGTGTACTCACTTTTGTGAGATACTGTACATACAAAGAAGAAGTGACACACCGTACATGCCAACAATCGCCACACTGCAGCGCGGCATCTGCCAGCCATTTTAAATCTTGACAAGCTCGAGATGGAAGAGGAAATGGGGAAAGCCACTTTTCTCTGTGTCATTTCTAAAACATTTTCGATGGCAATGGATGACAGATCGGTTAGGGACAGAAAATGGTGGTAACCAAGGGAGGACGGAAAAAAAAACTGTGGGTATGTCAGTGTCTCATGACATGAAGCCACACAATAGAGCTTCATCTTTTAAGCAGCTGGAAGCCCTTTCCCTGATTACGTCTTTCTGGAAGGAGAGTAGGATGGAGATTAGGAGGGAGGGAGGGAGTGCAGAGAAGAGAGGACGTGTTTATTTTTCCTCTTCTCCTCAGCTTCTCTTTCTCTTTCACAGTCACTACTCCGTGGTTCTGAGCCACTGAGGACAGCTCGGATATTTTTCTTATACCAAAGGTCTCATCTGTTTGTTTGACATGGAAACACACACACAGAGACATGGGAAAACACACACACACAGTATAACCAGGTCTCACACAGCGGCGGCGAAAACCGTCTCCTTCCGCTTTTTCAATCCAAAAAAACTGACAAATTCCTGGATCGGGGTGAAACCGAGCAGATCAGGCAAATGCAGGTCTTGGCAAGAATGTCACAGGAGCACGAGCGTTTTGGCACGTATATTCTCAGTGAGGGGAAAAGATAAATAAGATGCGCGGGGGGCAGGAGAAGTGATATTCAAGTATATCCCAGGAGGGAAGTGGAGGAGGCTGGGGACGTTCTGTTGTCGTGCTCCTGTGAGATTCCTTCTGTGTATTCTGGGATGGTGCCCTTCCTGTGTGTGCCTCTCTCACATCCTTACTGGGTGCCAAGGCCATTATCGACCTGTGTGTGTTTGTTTGTGTGTTTGTGTTTGTGTTTGTGTGTGTGTGTGTGTGTGTGTGTGTGTGTGTGTGTGTGTGTGTGTGTGTGTGCGTGTGTGTGTGTGTGTGTGTGTGTGTGAATGTGTGTCTCCCGGACTTTAAGAGCTAATTTTGGCTTATCTTTTTTTACTGATCTTCTCATAAATTACTTCATACGGACCCACAACAAACACGATAATGGTTCAAAATAAATTACTATCTGCTTGACTTCCTATGTGATTCTAAAACAGGGATTCACCTGTATGCCTGCTGCTTCTGTGACCCAGCAAACTATTTATCACCTGGTAAAACCACGGTCGGCGTATAATGAAGTTCAGGGAGAAACATGTAATATTCATGAACAGCACACTACTGGACCTTGACATGACCTTCAATCCAATGGTCGGGATAATAACTCTCAATTTCGAGACCGCATTTTTATTAAAAATCTCCATCTTTATGCAAAATACATATATAGGCACTCTGAGCTACCAGTGATCCATAAAGTTAACTATTGACAATGGAAAAAATTATTATGAAAATATAAAATTAGCATTTATCCGCTGAGGATAAGGGAAAGGATGAGAGCTGGCTTTTAGACCTCCTTGGCTGTAGTGTATGTTTCCCCAACAGGATGGAAGGGATTGACTCTGAAGTTAAAATTACATCCATCCCCTACACACACATTACCACACACACACACACACACACATAAACACACACGTATGAAAACATAGGCCTTGCTTGCTAATCCTGGCTAGCCTATATGGGCTTGGTCTAATCCTGTTATCGGGCCCAACAGATGCTGTTGACGGAACAATAAGCGCGGGGGGGAGGGGGCATTATGGCAGCGCGGCCCTGAGGAGGTCATGTGCCAAGACCATCACTGCGGCAGCGGCAGGATCGCTGGCTGGCTGGATCGGGCTGGACTATACGCTGGATACACACACTGGCTCTCCCAGGCTAAACACATAGCCGCATGCGACAGCCCTCAACAGTGATTTGATTCCTGGTATGCAAATCTCCTTTTGTTTTGTCCGCAGAGTCACAGAGAGTAAAGTGTGGCATGTGTATAGCTACTAGAAAACTGACCTGAAGAATTGTAAAATATGCATAGCCCAAGCATCACAAAAATAGCCACTTGCATCTTTCAAAATTGAAATGGATTTTTTTCTCAATGGTCAGAAAAGTAAAGACATTATACAACATGTAGACTATATCATTAAAAGGTCTGCATCCAAGCAATCTTACAAAATCCTGCAGAAATACATTATTCACTGCTACTTAACCAACATTTTAATTGATTTTTGTCGGGGCACACAATGCCTTGCACATTGACAGAGCAAATTGTGCAGAAAACATAAAGTAACAATGGAAAAAGGCTGAATTATGTGGAATATTATACAAAGTGTTGTGTGCAACAAGGTATGTAACTCTGCAAAGGACTGAAGCTTAGTGAACTGTATAAGACCACGGTAAACATCAACTCAATTTAGTTAGTTAGTTTATTCGTCAAATGCACAACATAACAGGCAAGCAGTCATAGCTGGCAATGAAATTTTTGTGTTCCAAGCTCTCCTCAATAATGCAACAATAAAAAATTTAAAAATAGTATAAAGTATATAGAGTAAAGAGTAACAACGTATAGTGCAATAAGAACCAAATTTTAGATAAAATAAACCTAGAATATATGTACAGTATATACATATATACACTCAACAAAAATATAAACGTCTGACATCACGATTAGTGCACAGGTGTGCCTTAGACTGTCCACAATAAAAGGCAACCCTGAAATGTGCAGTTTTGTCTCACAGTAAAATGCCATATGCAATAAAAAGCATTCTCACATAAGTGCTCCCCTGATCCAGGTGGGAGAGGGCAGTGTGGAGTGTGAGGGCGATGGCGTCGTCAGTAGACCTGTTTGGCCTGTAGGCGAACTGTAAAGGGTCCAGGGTGTCAGGCAGAGAAGAGGTGATGTGGGTTTTGACTATCCGCTCGAAGCACTTCATGATGACCGATGTAAGAGCTACAGGGCGGTAGTCATTTAAACAGAGGGCTTTTGATTTCTTGGCCACAGGAACAATGGTGGTTCTCTTGAAGCATGTCGGGACCACAGATTGTTGTAGGGATGTGTTGAAGAGGTGAGTGAATACATCCGCCAGCTGGTCTGCACACGCCTTCAGTACTCTGCCCGGGATGCCGTCTGGGCCTGGGGCCTTGTGAGGGTTTACCTTTTTAAAGGATTTGCACATCTCTGTCCTTGATATTTCCAGTGGGTAGGGGTCCTGGTCCATAGGCATCTCCAGGGCAGGGGAGTTATGCTCAAAGCGTGCATAAAAAGAATTCAGCTCATCTGGCAGAGTTACAGACACCTTCTCAGCAATGTTGTTTTTTCCCTTGTAATCCGTAATAGTTTTTAATCCAGACCACATGTTTCTGGTGTTTGAGCCATGGTAGTTTGCCTCCACCTTGGCTCTGTATTGTCTCTTTGCATTGTTTATTGCCTTCCTGAGCTCATACCGGCATTTCCTGTATTCGTCAATATCCCCCGATCTGTGAGCGTCATGACGTTGCTTAAGCCTTAAACTGACTTCCCCGTTCAGCCAAGGCTTCTGGTTAGGGTATGTTCGGATATTTACAGTTGGAACCACGTCTCCTATGCACTTCTCAATGAATGAGACCACTGACTCCGCATATTCGCTTACGTCATCACTTTCAAACACACCCCACTGTGTCATGCTGAAACAGTCACGGAGGGCAATTACAGCACTTTTTCAGTTTTTAGGGTTTTTAATTGTGTGTTACCAATACCTCTCTAAAACACGGACATTCAAACGGGAACAACTGGACAGGAAGCAAAAAGTTTGAAGTCCTTACACATGAAACAATGTTGGATTTTCCTCTCAACTGTCAACTGGAACTGGCTCAGACCACAAACTACATTCCTGCTTGGTAGACTCTGTGTGTGTGTGTGTGTGTGTGTTTTCTTCAAGATCATAGAGGAAAGGGACTGCCTGGGGCTGCCAGCTTTGTCTCTCAACTTCCAGCAAAGGATGCTGTCTTTGACAGTGTACTGTTCACAACATAATAATAACATCACGTATGAGAGATACGGTTTAGTTAGAAAACAAACAAAACACACACACACACACACACACACACAAACACTCGCAGTATGTCATCTTCTCCTAAATCTCTATAGGCATAACTATAGAATAAGAGCGATGATACACTTATTGATTAAATAATTCCAACATGCGAGGCAATCACGCGTGAGAGCAGAAACAACAACGTTTGGCTGTGATGATGAGGAAGTATCCCCCCCCTACTCTCCCTGACTTTCTGGTTTGTGTCCCAGTTTAACTAAATCCCATTAAAAAGGCTTTCATCTCAGTGCACTTCATTACTGGCATAAATGCTACAGCTCACCCCAGAGAGAGGCAGGGATTAGACGAGAAGAGCTCATCGAAAATGTTACGCTCTCGAACCCCGGCAGCATATTTGATAAAGACACTCGCTTTAAATTCTCCATATTGGATTATCCAAATAGGCCCTCCGGCGCGGAAAAGTGTCAACGAAGGTCAGGCTTGTTTTGTTATGTATAGGTCTGTGTGTGTGTAGGTGTGTGACCTTGCGCCCCTTGCACAATGGCAAACAAAGAGCTGGATTTTAAACGGCGGAGGTTTGATGTACATTTCCATTAAAAATTAGGATTGGTAGACTAAAATCCCCTGCAAAATGTTAACAAATTCAGAGAGGCGAGGGAGAAGAGAGAGAGGGGGGGGGGGGTAAAAAGGAGCTTTATAGGCACGGGCAGGGAGAGAGAGAGGACAGCGGGGAGGGAGCTACGGTATTGTGTGTGTATGATTGGATGCGATGGGTCAGAGGCTTTCACACGCATTTATGAATGCTTATTTTAAGCAGAGCCCAAGCTGGGCTAATCTTTACTGCTCGCCTGAATGAGGGTGCTGATTAAAAGCTAATTATACGCTACAGATTTGGCCTCCGGTGAAGACTCCGCTGATTTGGCTCCACAGCTTGGACCCCGGCCTGGGTGAATGCCTGTGGGCTCGGGCTTCAGATAGCCACGTGTGTGTCTCTACAAATCACACGGGAACAAGACGTCAGCATGCATGATGGATGCTGTGAGAGGTTTGTGTTTATATGCAGCGGTGGAATATAGCAAAGTCCATTTACAGGTTCAGTATTAAAGTATAATTCTTATGTACTTTGTTTGATTGTTATCATTTTGTACTGCTTTCTATACCGCACTATAGGGAAACATTGTATTTCTTTTTAATTTCAACAACATTTAGATGGCTGCTTTAGTTAGTTAGTTTTAGATTAATAATAAAAAAACAGCTGCAATATTAAAATGCTACTCAGTTATAGTTATCCTGTAATTTAATGTTTGACGAATGATGATACAAGTCAACAGGGATCATTCATGAGTTTATTTAATACACACTCTCTATTATGCCTCTGTGCTTTCACTTTAAAGCACCCTGTGGAATTTTAAACAACTTTCGGAGTGGATCTCCTGTTTTATTTGTGGGACACACGGACCTGCTGTCAGTATTACACTGTTCCACATTTTCGACAGCTTGCAATGGTAACACACAAAGAAAACCAACAAATGTCCCAACAAAGGTAGTGAAGAAGAAGGCTGCTTTTTTTTCAAACATGGATGTACAGTAAACAATGTGCAATGGCTTACAATATATTATACTGTCTTTGTTTGCCTAATTGAAGGATCTGAATGCTTGTTCTATCACTGGTTTAGTGAATGTGTGTATAAGTAGTAACCTGCCATTTATCCACATGACATATTGCCATTGTGTTGATGCCATGATACTGATGATGAATTGTTCCCTTTTTACGTCAATTGTTTGAATCTATTTTCAGCCTTTTTGGAGCTTCATTTGTCATCTGTCGTCTCACACACTGACAATGAACAATGCTGCTTATTTGCTTTTAACCTATAGCATGTGTCTGTGTTTTGCTTCACAATGGCAATCAAATTAAAGTGAACATTTAGCTCGGCATATGAGTTACATCTTGTGATTATACGTGATTGGCGTTGACCTTCATGTATCTCCATATGAACTCCTTCGAGGCCGCATTCCCCTCGGTGTCTGTTAGCTGCCATTCAAACACTCAATCACAAAGACAGGTAGGGGTTAACGTCTCTTATGAATGCAGACGGAAAGAGGAAAAAATAAGAGTGAGCTGCCTGTTAGCATCTTGTCTTTGACATCATTACTCCTCTGGCATGGTAAAGTTGCACGACCGCCTATGACGCTCCCGCAGGAACTAACCCCGGTGCCACACCACCACAACAACAACACGCGCAATAAAACAACACGTCTCTCAGCCAATTGCCTACAGGGTTCTTTCTTACAATCTTTGGCTATTTGTATTTATGTCTTGGGGCAGCCACATAGACAGTCTGCTCAACTGACTAAATTCTTTCAAAGTCTGTATTTCAATAAATCAAGAGTTTATTTTCTTCTTTTTAGCAGCTGCATAACAGAGATATTAGTTTTCTTTATGAGCTGAGAAATAAAGCACGGTGTTGTTGACTTGGGTTGAAAGTTTATAAAACCTCGTATTAAAAGGTTGAGTCTGCCATCCGAGGCCGCTTCTTGACATAATAATTTTTTGGAAAAATCTGTGAATATCTCCTCCACAAACCGCTACCTGTCCATGCAGTAGGCGCAACTGAAAATAAATCTGGTGATAATACACAACCTATAGGCTCTGTAAACCGATATGTAAACAAAGGAGGCCCACTCAAGCTATAGCAACATGTTTACAAAACCTAGGCTGTGTATTATTAACACTGCTGTTATGATCCTGCTTGGGCCTCAAGCCCTTGTGTTGTTTTTCCCTTTTACCCTTGTCTATGTGCAGAGGGGTATACTACGAAACAAACTCAACAGAGCCCGGCTCTCTTTTTTTGATCTGGTTCAACATAACGCATACCCTCGCTCAGAGCTAACCGGTATCACGAAGGAAGTTATCAACCTCTTATGTTGAACGAGGGTTTCAGCTTCAGGCTCTGTGCGCGTCCCCATGAAAGGGGGCGTTTGGCCGTCATTTGACTCTGCTTCCGCACAGACTGGACTGATCTTGTGCCGCTAACTTTACACAAACGGACTGATTGCGAGCAGCTGAATAAAACAAAAGTGTGTCGCCAACTTCATTCAAGAGGAAGAGTTTGTCAATCTGAATTATTACAGCAGAAAACAGAGAGCCGACAAAAACTCTTACTGCAAATAAGGAGAGTGGAATGCTGCCAGCATTGAAATGATTTAAAGCGGCTACGAGTAACATTTAAATATCTTTTAAACAGCCTCATGTTTCCTCTGATAATCATAAATTACCTTTAACAGCAAATGAGACCATCAGTGCAAAGAAAGACGTTTTTAAATAGTTTTTATTACTGCTTTTGGTCTGGTCGCACACCCAGTCCGATTTTCGGTTCGCTCGTGCAAGCTCTATGGTCACATATCCGTATTGGTCGCAGATTTCAGTGTGGCGCAGCAACGTGAATTGAGAAGCCTATCCCTCCAGGTGAGGGAAGGGGAGCGGGAGCCTTGTTTGATACAGTTATTTGTCGTCATAATGACTGATAACGGGGCTGAACCATCAAAGAAAAAAAAGAAAATGCAATGAAGAAAAGCTAAAAGGGAGAGTGATATAGGCTACGGGGGACGAGGGCGTTGCCAAGCAACGTGTATACAATTTCACGAGAGCGAAACTAGACTGCAGTGTTTACTCCTAAATGAATGAGCGGTTGGTACTAACACGTTTGCTTTGCTTCACCATCATCAGATAACCATTATCTGAAATAGTCATTATTTACATCAACAACATAAACACATTACCTCATCGTGATCCATACTAACTGCAGTCTATCGTTCATTCGCTTTCTGTGAGGAGTCGGACACGTAGCCTAATCTTTCAGCTCCGTGAGAGAGAGTAGTTAGCAATCAGCATTGCAATCAGGTGCGTGTGGCAGTGACTGGCATTAGTTCATGCAGTGTCAAAACCACTCTCACAGAGCCGAAAAGAGTCCTCACACTTTCAACACACGGACATGCACTATATTGCTCCCTTCTCAGTTCACACTCACGCGCCTGGCACGCGCTAGTAAACAGCTTTGCGACAGCGGGCGTCGTAAAAATACTACCGCTTTTGTCCAAAGGGGACGCCAACGTGCCATGTTACTCGTAGTGGCTTTAACTGATTTATCTTACCGATCATTCTCGCAGTGCGTATAACGTGACATTATAAAACAATGAAACGTTGAACTCGGATTTAAACACTATACCATTTAGCCTAGTATATATATATATAGGCTACTTTGTTATATTTATAGCACTACGCCTATAGTCCCACACTTAAGAATGTAATTTAAGTCTGACACTGTCCCCAAATGAATAGGCTATGGAAAATCACTTTAGTTTTGGGCCACATCATAATGAATACTATTTTGATTTAGACTATTAGCCTTTTATTTGAATCTTACAAATACCAATAGGCCTACATTAAAAAACCTGTAGTCTGTATTTTTCGGACAAATATGAATCTACTGTGAGAAGCTTAACCTGCGAGTCTGCAGCGATGTCCGAACTGTGACAGCTGTCACCTGTCACGTCCCAACTGTAATCGCTACTGATGAAAAGAAAGAAGCCCACAGTGAAATAATATTGCAACCTGTGATTTTATAGAACGCTTCATTAAGAGCCAGTGTGTGTAGATCGCCAGGTAAAATCATTTGAGGTGAGAGCATAGAGTGGCGCTGCATACAGTAGGTCTAGGCTATTTAACATTTTCTGCATCAATAACTGTATGCATGTGGCAAAAAGCCTCAGAGCGATGTTACAGTTCACTCTAATGTAAGCCTTATGTCACGGCTTTGTTTCGTTCATTAACTTACTGATAAATAAGTTTACTGATTTAACTAGTTTACTCAGTGAGAAGTATCGCTCAGACAATATAGTCAGGTCCGCGGGATTTCAAAAGATGTAGTTTCCTTAATGGGCAGCGCTCTAAGAGCCGAATTTAAGCTCAAACTCTGGAACAAAAACTGGTCTGGGCAGGTGAGCCGTGCAGCCTCTGTTACCACGGTGATCTAGCCAGGTAGAAAGAGAGCCACCTTTCGTGATACTGAAAACTCTGGCTTCAGACTCAACAGACCTCGCTCAGCCCTTAATCTCGCTTCGTAGTATACCCCTCTGGTCTATCGCAGGGTTGGAGTCAGGTGTGCTGGAGTCAATCACCAGCATTCACAGCTGCCATCAATCATCAATCAACTGCTCTTCATATACCCGGCCCTACCTGCCAGACACTGCCAGATTGTAGATTCTGTTTCCACACAGTCAGTCCTCTCTCTAAGCTAACCTGTTTGCAGCTCTGCTTTTTGCATTTTTCCTGGCTAACTCCTGTCTTTTCTGCCACAGCTCTCCCGGCCTGACTCCAGCCACCAGCTCCAGCCCTCGCCCGCCAGCACTTCCTCCCGGACCCCTCTGCCTGCCTGCTCTAGCCTGCTCACACTCAGCTCCCTGGACTTGCCCCGTTGCTCTCTCCCTGGAGCCCCATGACAGCCAGCTTCCCCCCCGGATCACGGTCCTAACTGTTACTGTCTCCGCGCCTGTGTCCTCCTGATCCAGCCGTTACAACTGCAGTCTTTCTCAGTGCACACACTCAGTACGTACAGGTAGTGGATTGGGATGGGATGGGATATTCACTGATTTTTACAACAAGCATTCTCCAGAATCGATGACTCTTACCTTTAAGCCACATCTCCATATATAATCGTCCCGCGGGTAGGTTTAATAAAGCATTTGCCTTGTATCTTAATATGTTGTTACACTAACCATCAGCAGTTTAAAATAGGCCTCTACTGCTGATTTGAGGACAAAGGAGCAACAGCCTGCAGCTGCTCAGGCGACTTGTCAACAGAGGAGAGAGGACAACTCTACATGCTCACCTTTGTGTCAAGGACAGGATATTTCACAGCTAGATCACACCTGGTCACTGCCTGCATGGGTGTGTGTGTGTGTGTGTGTGTGTGTGTGTGTGTGTGTGTGTGTGTGTGTTCAGTAAAGGGAGTAAGGGATTTGTTTAAGAGCTGGTGTATGACTGGAGGCATCTTGACAAGTCCAACCATCCCTATGTAGCTCCCATTTCTCCCTCTCTTTTTTCCTCCCCCGTTCCTCCTCCACTCTCCTTTGCCTGTCTTTATTATTAGTGGCAGCTAGAGGCAGTGGACTGGAAAATTCCCATCGAGAAACAAACCCACATCTGCATATTACAGCCCTGTTTCACGTCTGCCATGAGCGAATAAATTAATACATGAATAACAATGAAAATCATCCGTGAGTTGGCTCGCTCGCTCTCTAAATGGCATTGTGTGTGTGTGTGTGTGTGTGTGTGTGTTTGTGTGTTTGTGTGTGATTGTCCAGAGGAGCTGTAGTTGTCTCTTTTAACCATGCTCACCAGGGGACAGGGAGAACTTGTAAAAATCCTAAGAACAGGCATGCCTACAGCACAGTATAGACAAAATCACTGGTAGCATGAATGCTGGAACACAAACTGTTTCAAGTTCAGTCCAGTTCATACAAACTTCACACCAAGTGCAGTTATATAAATCATCACTATTAGGCATTTAAAGCAATATCTTCCATTTGCAGGAATGTATTGTTGACGTATCCCCCCCAATCAATCTTCCTTGCGCATTTGTTTGATGCATTTTCTCAATTAATTGCCTAATTTCTGAACAGCTTAAACTCACTGAACTTGTACTTTTTATCTTTTCTTTTTGACAACATTTTATTTTCTGTATTTATTCAAAAAAGGAATTCCTGTTGAAGGCTTTTACAGAGACAGAAGGATTAAAAAAGAAAAAGAAAACGTCTTCGTCAGTGTGAAATAAAGGCACAAGGTCGTGAGTGTGTTTAGCTTTGTGGGTGCATGTGTTAAGTGAAAAGCTATACTGTCATCAACACTAGTGAGATGTCTATTTCTGTGTTCATTAGTGTGTCATATGTGCCCTCCTCCCACTCTCACACTCACATCCCATTCCACCTAGTTTACATCTGTTTACTAAAGCTTGTCTGCTTGAGTGTTGTGCTCTACACAGTCAGCGAGGGGCCTCTGGAGGGCCACGTGCCGCACACTAGCAAAACACTCTGTCAGACTACTTTGCTGCTGATTCCATTCATTTGATGTGATGAAAGGGCCCACATGAGATTAGATCAAATCCTCCAAAAAATATGTTCCATTGTCCCAATGCCAGTGACTGACCGAGCTAGCTAGAGCTAGTTTGTGCATTCCCATGGTGCATTGCTTTCGTTTGGCACGGTACTGGATGTGAAGGATCATGGGAGGTACGTACGTGTGAACTTTGGGAACTGTGAGGCAGAGCAAACTTTAAAAGGGCTGTATATCATGTGTCCATTAGCGGATAACTCTGCTGCCCTCTGTAAATGACAGTGTTTGTCTTTGTTCGTAGATCTCTCTCTCTCTCTCTCTCTCTCCCTCTCTTTGCCAGCCTCTCAATCTCCTTTCCAATCCTAAAACCTCCATCTTCCTTGTTGCTCTCCCTCATCTGCTTTATCACTCACTCTCTCCCTTTTATCTCTGCCTAGTGCCTACCTTGTTTCCTCTCCAACATCCAACCCACCTCGTCTCTGCATGCAGCCTGTAATAAGTCACTCTGCTGTAATTTGGCCCTTCTAAAAAGCCTGTAATGATGGTGCCTCAATGGATAAGGTGGAGGCAAGATTGGGATAGGAGGGTTAAAAGGACTCTTATATACCCAGGAAGACATGCCTTTCACTGGCCTTTTTGCAATAAGCCACTGGGTGAAAGCAGGGTGGAAATGGACAAAAGAGAAAAATAGATAGCAAGAGAGAGAGAGAGAGAGAAAACGGGGAGGTTTATCAAGTCACATTGTACCTTTGTTGTTTCATATGTTGTCAATGACGCACACAAAAACGCAACGCTACAACACTTTTGTGCAAATAAAAATTTGCACAAAATTTGAGTCAAATTAATTGCAAATTGAGAATTTAAAAAAGGACACGGTGATAGGTGAATGAGGGCAACAGTGAGCGAGAAAAGAAAAAGAAGGTTGTGCTATAGGCGAACGAATGGACAACATACTGTTGACAAAAACTGACTGATATTTTCTGACATTTAGCAAACTGGCAAACAGTTCAATTCATTTAGCAGATATGTCTGCGGCGGCCGTGGCATATACGGTTTTGGTTTGTGTATCAGACAAGCGGAGATAAGGGGCTCAGAGTAAGACTCGCTTGGCCTTCTTTTTACAGACAGAGCCGGACGACCTGGCAGTACCCCGGATAAACACAGACATGGGATGATTTCTGAAAGATGTGTCCCCTCTCCCCGTGGCCTTATGAGCACGTTTCTCGCTACGCTTAGGCCCTGTGTGTGCACCCTGTTTGCCCGCTGACCTTTCTACAGGGTTTGAAACTGCCGTCGCACGATAGGGTGAAGACGGAGGGAGAATAGCTGGAGGGCTGGGAACAAAGTGCACCACCCCACCGCCACATTGCATTTGAAGAGATTTACACAGTTTTTGTCAAAATCAGTGAATATCTCCTCATGATCCACTGACTGTGTGTGCACTGAAAAAACAAATCTGGTGGTAATACGCAGCCAAGACTCTGTAAACACAGGCATGTAAAACAAATGGCATGTAATCAAAGGTGGCCTACCGTGCCAGTTGATAGAGCCCAGGCTGTGTATTGACACTGGATTTTATTTTCAGCACACACATACAGATAACATGTCGTGTAGGGGTATTCACTGATTCTGACAAAAAGGGATTTTGACAACAAGCATTCTCCAGAATTGCTGACTCTACCTTTAAAGAGGACCTATGATGCTTTTTGACTTTTATGACCTATAAACGTTGTTATGATGATTCATAGTCATGCTTAACCATACTAAATTATCAAATAATGACTTACATGCATTTCGACGTATTCCCTGCTGACCGTCTGGGGTGTCTGTGCCGAGCACTAAACACTATTCTAGCCAGTCGAGAAGTCACGTGTTCAAAGCGGTCTACCCTTTCATAATTCGTGATGTCGCATAAAACTTCGTGACTTCACCACGCGGATGTTTCCATGTATGGTAATGCTGTCACTTCCCTGTTCGCGTCTGCCTCGCGTCTGCCTCGCGCCCTTATAGGTCCATGCTCGCGCTTCCCGCCACTGACAGTGTTCCGGAAGGAAGGTAACCAATCACAACGGAGTGGGGTTTGCAGGAGGGGGGGGAGGGTAGCGGAGATGGCCGATGCACAGGCGGAGGGAGCGGAGATTGCCGAAGCACACACACTCAAGTGTTGACAGGACGTGCTGGATCGCCAAAATAAGAGAAAGAGCTTCCCGAAAATCTACATAGTTTTTTGTGATGTGATTCGTGTCAGGTTGCTCTATAGCAGTGTAAAACAAGAAATTAACCCATTGATGACGGCTGCTGCGCGATGCCACATTGGCTCTCCTGCCTGATGCTGCGTCGTGCAGCATTATTACTTTATCTAATTTTCATGGCATTCCCAGCATAGAATGCACTGTCATTGGTTCAAATACACATGAGGTGGGTTTTGTTGATTTTTTTAAGACCACGTGACCACCCAAAAGTTGTGTGGTTTGCCAAAAATCATGTCAATCAAAAAAATAAAAAATAAAAAAATAAAACAAAATAATTAAAAAAATACGCCAGCTATGTCGGCGACAGAACAGTTAGTGGCGTTTGGTGCGCAGAATCAAGGTCTACTATAGACTACTGACGAAAATCACACAACACATTGCATCTATTTATTAACAATATTTAATAATTTTCTAATTCATCTCATTTTGACGATTTTTAGAAATATTTGTTGGTTTGTAAGCGCTAAGGGAGCATGTTTAAATAAAACCTGTGAACCTTAACTTTTAAATGTATTTTATTTCATGTTTCTATGTGCTACACAGGCTTAGATATTAAGGTTTTGGTAGACTTGACAATTCCTACTATTTTTTCAGAAAACCCTCAGGCATTAAGGACATGCATCCTAGATTGCCATAGTCATCAATGGGTTAAGACCAGAAAAGTAGTATAATAGGTCTTCTTTAATGTATCCATGAAAAAACATCAAATAGACCAACCAGAGGCAGTCAAGACTTGATGGTGCAAGATTATGATGGACAATGAATGAACAATGCTCATGAACCCCACACACACCGTACACATGTACTGTATGTCCAAAGAGTGTGGGGGAGGGAGAAGTCATTTCACTCGGCTAAGGGGGTAAAAATAGGAAAATGGCAGTGGAACACAAAAATAAATCACGGATGCGCAAGTGCATTCAAGCAGAAAATTCCTGCATTTAATCCAATTCCTCACGCTTTATTAAAACAGAGCCAGGGAGATAGAGTCAGACAGGGAGCATGATGAAGAGACTAACCATGAAGTGCAGGCTCACATTACATACACATAAAGCAAAATGCACGCACTCACGCACACACGCACACACACACAGTGAACAAATGCCCTCACTGCACACGCACACACACACACACACACACACACACACACACACACACACACACACACCAAAAAAGTATACACAAATCAAAGGAAATTGAGAAATGGAAAACTATGAAAAAACAAATGCAAATTCTCTTGCGCTCCGTCTCTCAGCACATGACACATTTCTGCCTCCTCACAGAGCTAAAGAAGATGTACACAACGGAAAACACAAAATAACCACACACAGACAAAACAGTGTGCTGTCTGACTGTTAGATGAATGGATCCGCAGGAGCCTCTGTTGGGTCATATCACGCCAGGCTGCTGTCCACTCTCCTCACTATCTCCACACCCTTCCGTCACCATTTCATCATCTTTTCTCAATTAGCAGGCATATTTATAGTATCGGACAATTCAGCCAAACGTGTAGTTCTATTTTGGTTAGAGAGATCATGAGCAAGAGTTTGAGTGTATGCGGCATTTCCTTTGTGGTTGCAGTATGTTTTAATTGCCTCCATATTCTTTTGGGGGAATTGGGTCGCCCTGTCCTGAGCCAAAATGAATAAGGAATTGCTAATTAAAAAGGATTAAAGCCCATCCCTCCCTTAGAGGATGGACTGGACTCGTTGAGGGGTCAGAGGAAGTCAGAAGCCTTCCAACATTTCCGCCCAGAACGGCAACACTGGAGGTTTCATGCTCTTATGCACCACCACACATGTGCCTGCTAGCTAACAAACACGCACACAAGTAACAGTGAAGTCCTGATAGCGTATATGGATGCTTTTTGAAAGTGTCCTTCAACAGTGTAAATATATTCATGATGTGCATAAGTGGAACATCACAGAAATATACTCATAGTTTAATAATTACCATTCCAAATGAATAATGACACAAACAAAAAAGGGAAGGGGTACCTTTAATGCAAATTGGGAATGTTGTCGAAAGACACACGTCTATAAAAAAAAGGCACAGTAACGGCCAGGCACCTTGAATATTTTCTTATAAAACCTTTGCATTGAAAGGAGCTGGTGTCAGCTTGGTAGAACATACTATTAACAGGCCCCTGGAGGGAAAATAAAGATTCAAATTAAATGTCCTTTTCATTGCCAGCATTCAAAGACCTGAAGGAATCGCAACAGAATCGCAACTCCTTTTTTAGGTCTCAGGAATAATTGTGATGGAATTATGAAGACTTGTGCCTTGATTGTCCTCGACTTGAGGATCCCTTTGACAAGGCACCGGACTTGACTCCGGTTAAAAATACTGCTGTTAAAGAGGACCTATTATGCTACTTTTCTGGTCTTAATTTCTTGTTTTACACTGCTATAGAGCAACCTGACACGAATCACATCACAAAAAACTATGTAGATTTTCGGGAAGCTCTTTCTCTTATTTTGGCGATCCAGCACATCCTGTCAACACTTGAGTGTCTGTGCTTCGGCTCCCTCCGCCTGTGCTTCGGCCATCTCCGCTCCCCTCCCCCCCTCCTGCAAACCCCACTCCGTTGTGATTGGTTACCTTCCTTCCGGAACACTTTCAGTGGCGGGAAGTGCGAGCATGGACCTATAAGGGCGCGAGGCAGACGCGAGGCAGACGCGAACAGGGAAGTGACAGCATTACCATACATGGAAACATCCGCGTGGAGACGTCACAAAGTTTTATGCGACGTCACAAATTATGAAAGGGTAGACCGCTTTGAACACGTGACTTCTCGACTGGCTAGAATAGTGTTTAGTGCTCTGCACAGACACCCCAGACGGTCAGCAGGGAATATGTCGAAATGCATGTAAGTCATTATTTGATAATTTAGTATGGTTAAGCATGACTATGAATCATCATAACAACGTTTATAGGTCATAAAAGTCAAAAAGCATCATAGGTCCTCTTTAACCTAATTCACTGTCATGATGATGGAACGGATAACTGAAGGCATTGCTTTGTAAACAACTAATGACTCAACCTGGGACCGCAACGGGGGAATTCTATCTTTGTTGCATGTCATAGGCTAACCCCCTTTCTCTCAATTCACAGGAGGCAGATTGCGTCAACTAAATGTGTCAAACGTAAAAAAAAAATAAAAATAAAAAAAAATAAACCTGTGTGGGGATCTGGATGTAAATCTAAAAAGCACATTTGCAATAACACATTCTACAACAATCAACTTGACTGAGTTGGCCTTGTGAATGAAGCAACATAAATGAAGAAGCCTGAATCCAAACACACCACAACTCTTCCGAAGGCGTATCGTTAAAATACATCTCTCTGTGCACATTTTTGAATGCAGTGAAGCTTCACATCACAAATATGACGCACTGACATGGACGGGGCTCTGAGGGCAAAAAAACCTTGTGCATGCATGACATTCAAAGTTCCACAGTGCTTGAGGGGAATACCTCCTTTTCTAAGCAGTGGCTACATTATGCAAGAGATGTAAATAAAATAAATGCAAATAAACAATGAAATATCCACATCTATCCAGCAGCAGGTTTCTGCTCTAGTTGAAAAGAAAAATACTCCATGGCATTGAAGAATTGCAAGCATTGTGATGGTGTTTCTATTTGGACAGGATGAAATATAGCCAGCATTAGCAGCTATAAAAGACCCATGACAACAACAAATATATTGTGGATTTGTTCTCAGTTTTCTTTGATTTCTTTTAAAGAAGGTTTATTCATCTCCAGGAAACCTATTTGGGATTTTTTTTATTTCTGCCTACTCTTAAACATTCCCTTGAAAGGGGCAAAACATGTTTTTTAAATCAATTAATCATTGCAAACTAAATCATTTTTTTTTTGTTCAAAAGGAAGTAGGTTGGCATTTGCAGTGAATAATAAATGTCGCTTGTTATCAAACATTACGATATAAATGGGTATAATCTGCACACATTAACACTCTAACCTATAGACATTTGGAGTCCTTTATTTCTATCCCGATCCATCAGCGAGCTTCTCTATATACTATTCTCCTTGACAACAGAGCAAAATCACTTAATCACTGGCGCATTTCTCTTTCAGTAGGACTGGCTGCTGCACCACATGTCCAGCATCCATGCCAGAAGGAAGGAGGGATGAGGCAGAGGAGAAGAGGAAAGAGAGGAGACAGGACAGAGCCTGGACCCACTGTCAGCTCAGTCAAGCAGAGAGGGAGCAGAACGCACGCCGACATGGAGACCATTCGCTGGGAGACACACACGCACGTTCTCGCACGCGCGCACACACACATACGACACGCTCACATTGATTCAAAAGAAGAAAATGTGCTATTCGTAATTTTTGGGAATTCTTTTAACAAGCACACCAGACACATATGCCTTATACTGTACATATGTTGTCTGACACAAAGTCAGATGCACCGAAGCAAGCACTTACGTTTCCAAAGAAAACGTTACAGCCTCCGCAGCGTTTAAACATTCTAAAAATATCTTAACCAGACATGCAGGATTAGCACATATGTACACAGACACACACACACACACACAGACACACACACACACACACACAGAGCAGAGAAGCTGTGGTGGTGGAGCTGAGGACACAGCAGGGCTGGCTGCCTGAGGGAGTCAGCAGAAGGTGAGCAGAGATAACGCTGTGTGATTGTGACTGCATGTCAGAGAGAATCTGCACACCACAACTGTTCAGCATTCCGTGCCCCACACACACACACACACACACACACACACACACACACACACACACACACACACACACACACACACACACACACTACACAACACAGCACAGTACAACAAAGCATATAACCACATTCTTTTATATGCAATCTGCCATCACCTGCAGCGAGCGGTCTACCAAAACAGGGAGTTTAGACAACACGTGGTCTGTGTGTGTGACAGAGTTTCTGGAATATTACAGACGGTATCGCGTTTGTTCCATGCTTGCCGGTCTGCTGCAGCTGAGCATCCAGTCAACCTCAAAGAGCCAGTGAAGATAACACACACAGGCAGAATGATAACACACACTTTGCGTCGCTCCGTGTCGTCTGTCACAAGTTGAACACACACACGCGCAGCAAAGACTAGAGCAAGAAGACTGCTGATGTGCGATTCTTTGAGAAGATATGCAGTAACTGATCAGTTTTTGAGCAAAAATAAAACAACACAAACAACCAAGCATCGAGGAGACACACACAAAAAAAAAACGAATTAGCCAACAATTTCACCAACACATTGAAAAAAAGACAAAATGTGGACTTTTAACGAGTGACTGGCCACATGAAATCAGTGAAATCGCACAGCTCCAACTCTCTGGCTTCCTCTGCTGCAGACTCAACGTGCTGAATCAGGCAAACAGCTGCTGATAAGGGCTGAGTAGAACCAACAGGGCCTTAAAGTATGTGTGTGTGTGTGTGTGTGTGTGTGTGTGTGTGTGTGTGTGTGTGTGTGTGTGTGTGTGTGTGTGTGTGTGTGTGTGTGTGTGTGTGTGTGTGTGTGTGTGTGTGTGTGTTTTATGTCTTGATAAAAGGACAACATGCATTTTTCGGAGGTTGTGACTATGTCATTCATGTATTTATTTTTTACTCAAAACATACAGTAAAACAGGTATGTGTACACATTAAAATATTTTCATGGATCAATATCTTTCAGCGTTCAACACCTCAAAAGCACGAAGAATGTTTTCTTGCTGAAGATGTTTAACCCAAAAAGTATGACCTCAGCACTATAAATACCTTAACACGATTTTCAGCTCAGAATAAGCGGAAGTCTTATGTGCTGATCTCAGGCCTTGACCAATCTAATGGAGATAAATCTGAAAAAAACACTGTTCACTCTTGAGTGTTTTCTGTGAACACTGGCAGTTTCCGAACTAATCTCTCAAGGTTTTGCTGTACACGTTGACAGAAATCTTTGAAGTTCCTTTGTTGTCCTCCTTATTATTATAAAAAATGTTTTGTATCAAAATGCTCAATTTTAAAAATGTTTAGTATTTCTGCAGACGACGTACTTTTGCCCTCGGTGATCATTACGCTTCTGCTTTAACATAGTTTTCGTCGACATATTTTTATTGCTTTAAGTGCTTTGAGTGACTTTTATATCCACTGCCTAACACATTTCTTTAGGTTCTGACAAAATAGAACGGAAAAATATGACAAAACCTGCATCAAGCAATCACAGGAAGAATCAGACATTACTGTCAAGTTGACGTATGTTAGCCATGTTTTTAAAGTCCATCATATGACAAACATGTGTCAGCATGTTCAAAATTATTTGACAATGTTTTCGTATTGATGGAAGCCAAATATGTCCTTTAGAATGGATCCACATGAGCATGAAGCCTTCATGGCCTGAATAAAACTGTTCACTCCCTTGTCAAAAAATTGCACTAGATGGATTCCTTCTTGAATTTAACTAACAGGAACGACATTTAACAAAACTGCTTTGTATACATCCAATTATTTTAGCCTGTTTGAAACAAACAACCATCATTTTCTGAAGGATGTTGGAGGGCTTTAGACATTAGCATATGTTACAGGCAGTCCCTATTAATCAAATCAAGTCTTTGATTAGATTTACAAATAAGGCGCAACATTCACAAAATGGGATTCTCAAAGTTCTTGCATGGAGGGTGAATGAACAAAACCTGAACATAAGTCAATCCGAGGGGAGACGAGGTGTGTTTTTTTTTTACCACAATGATTTACAGTGTTGGAACCTACTCTCTGTAACTCATTATTTCCTGTTGCTGAGAGAGTACAGTGGAGCAGTGTGAGGACAGACACATCACATCCATCTGTCACATGGACATAGTAAAGGGAAACTCAGAGCCACCCATTAATCATCATCCTTTGAGTTAGAAATATCTTTTTTTTAAAGAATACTGAAATAGTTTCTCAATTGTAATGCAGTAGGAAACGGTCCACCATTATCCTTTTCACAATGGATATGACACACATCATGTTTCTCAGTGTCAAGAATCAACTAAACCTATATATACACAACTGTGATTGTCTTCATCGGACTGTCTCTACTCATATGACAATTTGAGCATGAGCTGCATTTCCTTGTTTTTTCAAATCTTTTATATGAGCTCACTGTCTTTATGTATACTGGTTTGTTTGAAATGTGTTGTGCCATATTATGTGTGTGCATCCTTATGGCAAGGCAGAAGAAAGAGCAAAAGCAAGGCTAGGAGTGTGAAGGAGTCAAATTTAACTGAGAGACTGATTCCCCCCGGAGCACAGTTCTAATCGAGGCTGTGACTGGAATGACAAAATGTCCAACTGGAATGACAAAATGTCCAACCAGCACTTAATTAGCTTCTTACTTGCTGACTTCACTCAGCTCCGCTCCACATTGTGTGTGTGTGTGTGTGTGCTCGTGTGTGTGTGTGTGTGTGTGTGTGTGTGTGTGTGTGTGTGTGTGTGTGTGTGTGTGTGCGTGCGTGTACAAGCGTTTCCTCAGCCCAAGGCTCTGTCTGAACAAATTTCAGCAAATAGAATCCAATTTGCTCAACTTCTATTGAATACAAGTACGGGGGATTGGCAGACATATGCTGCTAACAGTGCTCTGTGAACAACAGTGTGTGGGATTCTGTTAATATGCGTGTCCCCCTGTTGTGCTAGACAGGGTTACGAAACCCACAGTGAGCACTTCATCCAATGTTCAGCATTTGTGTCTATATTTTGCCATTAAAGAACCAAAGCAAGAGTGGTCGGTTGAACAAGCAAGCGCTCCGGGCCTACCTGTGTTACTTGGCATCTTGCCATTGCTGGTCAGCTTGAGTCTCTTCTGGTGGGATTTGCCATTGTAGTGGATCTGGGCCTGTGCGGCGGAGTTGAGTTGGATGTTGCAGACCTCACACAGTGTGTAGCTCCGCTGCTTTCTCTCCCTCTTGGGTCTGTGGAGAGCAGAAGTCAGGGCGCCCCCCGGTGACTGTTCATCAGGTACTGCACCCTCGTCCTGGGTGTCACAGCAAGACTCCACGTCCATCCGCACTGCCAGCACAGAGCCAAACCCCCTCCTGTCTGGCTCGCTGGGCAGATGGGGTGATGGGCTGTACGGACGTTTCATACCTGTGACAGAAGACGAATACAGGATAAATACAAAAAGGAAGGACAACAATGACCCATTGACCATTGACTCAATGCTCAAACAGTTTTTCAGAGTATACACTTGTCTCATACTCACTCCCTATCTGAATCCTCACTCAGCGTTAACATTTGCAACACAGCATGGAACTAACAGATTGCGATGGGGACCATGTGTCCTGTCTCCTGTGTGAATGAATGGAGGTATCTTTGCTAACAGTCTGGGCTCACACAGCGTACAAAGCCAGCCTGTTAAAACCTGATAGCCGAAGGGATCACACAGGCAAAAATACCCCTGATCCCGAAGCTTTGTAGGGAAGTGTGTGTGGAATGTGACCCCCGATACCATCCCATGTTAGTCATGCTTGTCAGCAGCACCCCACGCCAACCCCTCAAACAAAGTGACACCTGCACTGTACACACACACACACACACACACATGAAGACATTAGGTAACAAAAGACAGGATTGGGCTCAAATGTGTAGGCTACATGATCATACTGAACAAGCTGTGGTGGTCGGGGGGTGCATTTACGCACCACTTGGGGGAGACAGAGTGCTACAGTGTGGCTCTCTGAGGACGAGCCCCCTCTGTCACCCTGGGCGCACACACGCATGCACACAATGCTGCAGAAGGTGTGATGCCTCAGCCAAGCAGCATCTGGATTGGACAGGTGAACAGTAAAACAACTGGGAGTCCCGGATGAAACAGCTCTGATGATGTTTGCTAACATTACGGTTTGAAATAGGAACGGCTAAATTAAATATACAAGTACAAGGGGAACTTACAAGCTGGCAGCTGACACACTTCTCCCATTTACTGTTTGAAAAGCTTTGTGTAAAAGCTTGTGACAACCTGAGTGACCCGGATATATAAGGGGGGATATCAAAAGAGACAAGTGAAGTGATATTCCTCTCAAAAAAGAGCGACGCTTGAACACATTATATTTTTCCATGGAGGGATACAGATTGAAATTGAGACAACTTTATGTATCCCCAAATGGGCAATTCATTTGTAGCCTTCCCAGCCCTATATCTACCATAAAACATTCAAGCAAATAATTACGTAAAAGGAAACATAGTAAGGAAATGCGACCGCAGGAAGTACAAGTTACTGTAAAGACTCAACTGGGCTCTGTGGTCAGATAACAAGCCTTCATTTTCAGGATGGATAGAGCTGTTTGTTTTAAATGCAGTTACACAGTCTCTATAAATAAATCATAAGGTAGGTCTATCTACAGTGGCTCTGTGAAGGATTGAGACATCACCATTGGGAAAAAAAAGTCCCTGAAATACACACAGCTGTGCATTTCTGCAGTTGGCTTTTTGCCTCTCCGCCTTAAGTTATTTACGCAAACACCCAAACCGCTCCGCGAGAAACACGCACGCACGCACGCACGCACGCACACACACACACACACACACACACACACACACAAAGTGAAAAACACATTAGGACAAGCGGCCTCTATGAAAGCTGCTATTCACGTTGCCAATCTGGGAGCATTCAAGAGGCTCCATCAGATGTTTTCTCAAAAGCTTTGAGCAACGCTGCTCTCTGGCACCGAATGAAATAAATCCCTGTGGTCCTCAACCGTGCAACCTCCTCACCCCACTGCCAAACGTCTCAGCTAGCCGCCTCAAATTAGCATGGTTGTAAAAACAAATCCCTCAATGAAGACCTACACAACACAACACACAGAGCTTATTACATCCCTGTGCCTTCCATCACAACCTCACAATATAAGACGCAGCTTTTCATGGAACATAAACCACTCACACACACATAGAAGACTATTAGACACTCTCAAGGATTGCTCAAGTTGTTGAGAATAAAAAGCAGGGGCAATGTTTAGCCTCCAAAAGTGGGTCTTACAATTATTTTGTTTTAATAAAGTTTAGCCTTCTGCGGAAATGGCTTAAGCACGACCATTACCGATGACATCCAGTCTTGCGCACAATTCACAAAATATTGCCATTGTAAAAAGAGTACATTTAGCTTTGGATCCCCACAGTCATTTTTGTATTTGTGCAATTTGGTGTTAATAAACCCAAGAGATTCGCCAGATTTCTATACAGCACAACAGCAAAAACTGGACAGAGTGCAGAGAGGAAAGCATTTTAACCTGCTCCACAATCTTCATGTTGCATGTGATATGCATTGTTACAGAGCTACTGGAAAACATTTTGATTTTAGGTTAATCCTCCTGGTAACATTTAGTTTTCATTTGGCCATGAAAAGATATTTGCTCAATCTCAATTTTTAGTAGGCCTAAATACTGGGGTCCTGCCCGCAATACACAATTGTCTACCAAAGTTTGATTTTTTTTGGTTATTTCACATTTGAGATTTTTTCTTTTACATTTTTTTCTTCATTCTCTTCTTCAAGGCATCATTAAGAAAAAAAAGTGACATCACATACTCCTGCGCACCAATCGGGATTTAACAACATATACATTGGTGTGGATTGGTTGTTGTTTGGTCACTGATCAACCACGTCAAAACTTGAGCTTATGAATAATATTATGAATAATACCTCAAGATAATTTGTAACTCTGATTGTTGCTTATTAAGTCTTTGTTATGAATATCTGCTGTTCTAAGAAATCTTGAATAGGCCGCAGAGAGTTTGAATACTCTTCCAGCTCTAGGTAGAAGCTATGTAAAACTTGAGCCCAAGTTGTGTCGTTCTGCACTCGGGAGATTTGTAGGGCGACATGGGGTAGGAGATTGTCTAAGGAGTAACCCTAGGGGAAGACAGGGCTCTGCCAGTCTTGCCATTGTCCGCTGTTCCCGCTGTCCGATCTGTGCAGTGCCTCCTCTCTGCCCATACTGCACACTCCCTCCCTCTCTCGGCACATGGGGACCATCAATCACTGCTGGAGATCTTGCTGAAAGACTCGGGCGCACCAAGCATAGCAGCCCCGCAATAAAAACTCTATTTATGATCTTGTGTCTGGTGCTTGCTGATCCTGAAATACTATAGCACTTTCCCCCCAGCTAAAACCAGCCCTAACCACAGGGCCAGCGGTAGGCTACAAGAGCCCCCACCCATCCACTGTGACCCGCAGTCGGCATGGGGGCGTTATTTCTTACGAGTGCAGGCAGAAAACTAAGTGGCCTTCAGATGGACCGGGGCAAGAACTACAAGCATTTTAGCAGCTCCTAAATTACCCCGATGATAGGGGGACACCGATCGTAAGCCAAATGGGCACGTCAACAAGACACAAGCACATGCACACACTCCGAACACACACACACACACACACACACACACACACACACACACACACACACACACGTATACAGTTTCAGGAACGATCAGTAACACAAGTTGCCCTTCAGGTTCAGTAAACAAGTTGTAAGCAAACATGCACAAACAAACAGAGGCATTTAGGCATGACTAAATGTATCCACAACCGCTGAGAGAGCGCATGTACTGACCTCAGCAGTACAAACAAAACACAATCAACCAAAAAAGAAATCCAATCAGGCAAACAGGCACAGCAGCAGCCAGCGCACACATAGACTCCATATTGTGTCTGTATGCATATGAAAAGGAAACAGGAAAATAGTCCTGAACAGTTTCTTTCAAAAATGTCTATAGTTGGCATTACTTACCAAGAACAGTCTTGACGTTGAGGGCTTTAAGCAATACTGTTTCGGGGGGAGGATAGTCTGATGTGTATCCTAATTTTTACTAAATCAAGTCAATGATGGAAAAAGGGAAAGGAAGAAGAATATGGAAAAGTAAAAAGGTAAAACTATGAATGGAGCATAAAAGGCGCATGTATAATTGGCATTATTAAGTATCATTACTGTCATTATCTCTGCATTGTCATTCCTTGCCACAACAGAAGGGGCCTGAGGTCTTTGTAGGTCCTTTTCTTAGAGTCCAGTTTATCAGTGTTGATTATGTGAAAGACCAAGCTATAGTCCTCTAATGAATGTAATTATACAGGAATTAGTTCAGCGCTTATTGAGAGAGTAGCTTCATCTATATAGTGCGTCTGCCTGGGTTTGGGAGTGGAAAGCTAGGACGGTGTGTTTGCAGCCCCTGTCACTTTCAACCCCCAGCCCGGGAGTAAATAAAAAAGCGGTGGCACATAAATTGATGTTTTTTCTCTAATCTTTGTTTGCAGCCGCTCTTTGGCGGTATGCAGTGAGGGCATTTAATCACAATGTGTGTGTGTGTGTGTGTGTGTGTGTGTGTGTGTGTGTGTGTGTGTGTGTGTGTGTGTGTGTGTGTGTGCGTGTGTGTGTGTGTGTGTGTGTGTCCAAGCAAAAATAAAAATGGCTTCACCGGGGGGAAATTTATACAGGATCACACTGATTCTTATCACTGAGGCTGTATTATGTTTGTGTGTGTATGTGAGTGTGGGTGCTCTTGCGTGTGTGTGTGTGTGTGTGTGTGTGTGTGTGTGTGTGTGTGTGGGTGTGTGTGTGTGTGTGTGTACGTGAGTGTTTGTGCACATGCGCACGTGCAGGTTAGTGCAGGCTAATAAAGAAAGGGCAGCTCATAAACAAACCCACACATTCAGAGTCAACACATCTGTTTTAACATGTCAAAACAGGTACAATGAAGTTCCACATCTATTCCATTAAGTGCAAATGCCTGCATAGGAAAGATATGCTAAGGTTAACAATTTACAGGATCATTTTGTGCCAGACACTTGTAGTTTGGGGAACCAGTCCAAAACCAGCACATTATGATCTGAATATTCAGTGCAAGTTAGAGGAAAGCATCCCTTGAGCTGCTGCTGGCAAGGCTATAAATGAGATTTTTTAAATATAAATGTCTCTCCCTTCTGTTAACATGGAGATCTTACATGTTGCAGGAATGATTTCACCAGATGAAGAAAAGCATTTAAAGTTAAATATTTGCGTCATCAAATATACACTTACAGACTGTGTCAACTCTGTCCGGGGGCAACTGACTCCAGCTGGGCTTTTTGCATCTATATAACCTGCCCTATGGCGCTCAGAGTTTGGCTTTTCAAACTATTTTGCACTTTTCCGTTTTACTGCTTAGCACGCAGTCAACAAGCACTTACATATCTGCCTCCCTCTATAACTCCTATATTTCTAGAGAGAGAGAGAGAGAGAGAGAGAGAGAGAGAGAGAGAGAGAGAGAGAGAGAGAGAGAGGTGTATCTCTGTGGTCTTTATTTCTCACTCACCGTTGCTTGTTCTCAGGCTAACATATTTTTTCCCAGGGAACTGCTTGTGTGCCGGATGCTCTCAAATTGAGTGAAAGGCAGAAACTCGTTCCTGCTCTTCTCTTGAATGTGATGGTGTGTGAGCAAAATCAAAATCACATATTAATGTGGTCGCATGTGAAAGCATCCACAAGTGTGTAGCATTGCTCCCCTGGTTAAAATAGAACATACATTTGTATGGGCAATGGGAATTCAGAGCAACATGTTCAATAGCCTTTGCATGAATATAATCTTATCTGAATTGTATACAGAACTGCAAACATAATTATGAGAAATCAACTGGATGAACATCTATCTTCAAAGTGCTTCAGTCTGCTATAGTGGTCTGTGAAAAGTTTCATAATAGGTTAGCACTGTCTTTTTCAGTAAGGATACAAAAAAACTATATTTCATTCACGTGGGTGTTACTTTGCTTCTAAAACATTTTTTCCCCCTGCCTTGTGCTCAGCATCTCACAATTAAGTGCTGGTTGTGTGCCCCAACTCCGTCTTCTGTCTGATTAATAAAGTATCTGCTACATTGGACCCATCCCTTCCTGTGCTTGTGCCATGAGCCCAATAAAAACTATAGCGAAAGAATCAGATTTGAAAAACTAGCTTTCAAATTTTTTTTTGAAAGGTTCACAACCACTCCACTGAATAGGCCCACTCCTTCCTTTTTTTATATTTCGACCACACAAAAAACATACCAGTCTAGTTTTTGCACTAACATTCAAAAATCCGTCTGTCTCAAGCATGCTAAAGTTAGCCCTGCAGGAAAATAGCCCCTTGTTCACATTTCACCACAAACTCATCTGGGGAACTGCCCAATAGGAGTAACCACAAAGACTGGGAGAGGTTCCATACAACACTAGATATACTTAGACATGGACAAACCTAGGCTCAGCCACAGTACCACACGCACACACACACACACACACACACACACTGCACATTCAATCAGTTGCACATACGCATACACAGACAGATGAAGAGACCAAATCTTTACTTTCCAATTCTGCATTGCAAAATTTGTCCAAAGGCCTATCTAAGAGGTATTTATTTTACCATCTGCTTAGGCCACTGTGTTTAACATCTGACACAATCTGTAACAACTGAAAAACACAAAGCTGCAAGCTACAGTAACAACAGTATTCCAAAGGCATGTTTAAGAATGTGTGTAGAGCCAGGCAAAAAACCTATTGATTTCTTAAAGGTGCTGTTTGCGAAATGGTTCTTTTAGCTAACTTCCTGTCAGTGACTGAGGTTAGCAGTCCCCTCCCTAGTCCCTACGTCACCACATTAATGCACTGCGATCTTCAAGCAGCGAGTTATCTAGCATCATCTCAGATCCATAAGTGCGATAAAACATGATAGAAACCATCAAACCAGACAGACGGAGAGCGAGATCGGAATTATGAAACACTTACACTATATAAGTGATCACTGTATGAATATAGATCAATTTAACACATTAACATAAATAAATCGCTTACTTCACCTTTAATGGACGGTACAAAGCCACTACACTGGTGTTTTGCTTATGCCTGCCTACTAGGTATTCTGACCAGATTCAGAATTAGCATCAAGGACCTTTGTCACCGCTGGCTTCAACATGCATGGCTCAGACAAATCATTCAACTGTAAATGATGCCAGAAAAAGTCAGAGGAGAGCCTTTACTCTGTTCTTTCGTTTTAACCCTGCATTAGAGCCAGCTGCCTGTATCAGCTCTCAAGATACAGATGGTTATGCACGCTCTGTCAGATGTCTGGGGAATGGGATTAATTCAAAGCTGACTGGACAAGAGATTTTGCAGGGAGGAAGTAAAGGGATTTTTTTCTCGCTTCTAGATAAGAGACTCTAATCCTAATTTAAAAATGTCATTTTTTTTAAATAAGCAAAGAGCAAGTAAGAGTGATGTGTCTCTATCAACTCATCTCAACACCAATGCAATTATCGTCTAATACGCTCCTGTTTTTCGCCGAGCCCCATGCAGGCTCCTACATTTTCCCCCACGCAGCTTGTGTGACAACCCCAGGTATTGCATGCACTGTGCAGCAGAAGGTAGAGAGGCAGAGAGGCAGAGAAGCAAGGATGGCATGACTGATGTGGGTGGGAGGAAACAGATTGCCTTCAGGACAGAAGAGTGGAGGATGTGAGATGGAAGTCGGGGGCAGGGGCAGTGCTGTTTTTTCTTGCTGTTCAGATTGAGTATGGGAAAACAGGAAATATTCTCAATGAAATTCCTTCTCTGCTTGCACATTCCTGCATTTACACACACAGTATCATCACACAAAAACAAACACACACTCCGTCTTTTAACATGTTATTTCACTGATATATTTTACAGTGAGTAAATGATTGTAACTCTTTAAATAAAAAGGTACCCCACAGTGAATCAGCTGGCATCTGTGGCTTGTTGGCCCAGCTCTTCTGGTATGCTGCTCTTGAGGGGCAGAGAAGATGTGTTCAGCAGACTACCGCATAGAGCTACTTATAAGCCACATAGAACTAGGAAATGCATCATGTTTTGACCAATCGCTACTTAGACTAAGAGTGACCTAAACAGATTCAGACACCCCATCTGGCATGGAAAATGAGAGTAAGTTAAGGGCCCCTGCTGTCATCATAACATTAATGCAATCATGTGGGCAAGGCTTTAAATCTGTCACGGCATATTTAAAACTGTCATTGTGATGCTTATTATTTTTAGTGGAACTCCGGCAAACAGCCTTCCCTTTAAGACTTTTAATGTCACATTAAAAAAAATCTTTTAAGTATTATTTTAGGTATTTCTGGTTGTGACTTGGTTGTGCTTACATTTTTTCACCTTAAATGACATAGCCTTCCAGATTTTAAGAGTAGTAAATTTATCATTCATTGTGAGGCGTGTTTACAGCAAATTTGAGTCCAACAAACAAAATGAGTGGGTAGTGTGCAGTGGGTTTTTAAAGTTTATTTTTCATTGAAAGCACCTGTTGTAAAAGCAATGAGCTGAACCGAGGGAGGTTACAGAATTCCTCCATAGGTCCGCCACTACCAGTGACTCCTTTCCCATCAGCATTTGATACATTTTTATAATACAAATGTTGATTAAGGAAGCTTTAAAATGTTTAACTCACATCACGCATCAAGCTTGCCAAGTTATTTTCCCCTAACAGGTCAGTAAGCTGCCACAGCTGCCATCTTACTCCCCCTCCTCCTTTCACTTTGAAATTATGTTAACACACGGTAAGCACACTTTCAGAAGATGGGAGAGACTAAGTTGTTGCACACTGACACTGTTCCACTTATATGTCCCAAACATTCAAAGAGAAAAAGCCAAACATTTGGATCAGATTTCAAACCATTTCATGTTCCTCTCACTAGATTTACCTGATGGCATCTTCAAGGGAGGGACACCTTTGTTGATGCCGGTGGTGTATTGCTTACAATCAATCCTAATGAGGTGTTTCTTTTCCTCTGTGTGGTGTATCAGGGCCCGGGTGGGGACAGTTGTAATTACTGCTAGGATTTGATAGCATTAGCCTCGTCCCTACCTGTCCCTTAATGGCATTAGTTCTGAAGGAGGAAATTACTTTAGCCCTCACATGGGATTAGACACACTGACAAATAGCCTGCTCCATTGTAAACAAGTGTTATTAATTGAGAGGGGTATTTATGAAACAAGCACACAATCACCTATGCGACATCCACTAAAAGAATCAGCACAGACAAGGAAGCAAAAGGCCGATTTCCACACACAAACACAGACACACACATGCGTACACCATCAACACTGCAAGAAGTGGTCCCAGAGGAAAAAGCAAAGCAAGAATTGTCCCAATAAAGCGACATGAAGAGCAGTAGTGCTGCTGCTGATATGCTGTTTCAGCAAGTGGGTTAGTGAGTTGGATTATGTGAGCTGCACATGTCTGTCTGTCTGTCTGTCTGTCTGTCTGTCTGTCTGTCTGTCTGTCTGTCTGTCTGTCTGTCTGTGTGTGTGTGCGTGTGCATGTGCGTCTGCGTGTGTGTGTATGGTACAAAAAACTAAGTATCCAAATGTATTATCCAGGGATCAACTCTGGTGTGGATGCTGGCATGCTAACCGTCCTTGCCAATAAGCTGCCACTGCATCCATCAGTCCCTATCGCTCCCCCGGTGCCAGCTACGACAAGAGGACGGATTTCAAGAACTTGCCAATGATGTTGCCATGCAACGCACAGTAAATAAAAAGTAGAAAAAAAATCAGGTAGGCAAAATATACAATATATTTGTATTTAAATAATAGGAAGATGAGTATATAGTGACTGAAAGTACCATACAAAGAAGGATTAACACAATGGGCTTGACATATGCTGCATGTTTCGCAGCAAAAAGATCCCTTCTGCATGCAAGCAAACTATTGTGTAATATAGTGCAACCGCTAACAGAAAATCTGGCAGCGGGTAACAAATATCACACTGAGGGGCATTGCATTATTTTGCAGTATTTTTTGGCCAATTTGGGGCAGTGGAACTAGCTGAAAACAAAAAAAAATCATATTATCACCTTATACTGAAGAGTTGACAATACAATAGGTTAAAATACTGTGTGGGTTCACCACACGCAATGTCATTCTAAAACTGTTGATGGCTGCAGCTTTAATAATCTGTCTTGAAACAAAATATTTCCACTGCAACACTAGAAACAAAAACAAAACACAAAAATACTTCCCAAAAAAATGAAGATTAATGTGCATTCATGAGTTCAACAAAATAAAACTAAAGCGTAGGTGTTATTTCTGTCCGGCACCTTGAAACAAGTTTTATCATGTGATGCAAATAGCACTTGATTAAGATTGAGAGATGATGTAAGATGTTTACCCTTTGATGAGATATAAAAGAAGAGAAGAAAACAGGTGAAAGGAGAGCAATGACGTTAAAAGACTGACATGGCAAATAAAAGGTAGTGACAGTTATACAGTCCGGCTAAATTCATTTCACTTGGACCTGTAAACACATTATTACTGGCCACCAAAGAGCTGCACACACACCACACAGTATATCGCCATGCATCTCACCTCACAGACGGCTGTCAGACCATATGCACATCCTGGCAGTAACTGGGTTTCAGCTGCTTGTCTCATAAATGTTTAAGTTTACAGCTCTTAGATCACAGACTTCACCATGTCCGCTTCTCGGATTTCAGATAATCCAATGATCTAATTTAATCCAATCTAGGATTACCTTATCCCATGGATCTTTCTGTCAACTGGTCTTTAACAAGGCAGTTTTAAGTGCAAAGAAGTAGCATCTGGCAGCTACAAATCAGTACGCACTGGCTTTGCAGAACAAGCCATTAGTTGTTTGCAAAGAATAAGCATAAGAAAAGAAATACTCAGAGTAAGTTTATACTTACTTTATATTTTTTATATATATATATATATATATATATATATATATATATTAGGGCTGCCAAACGATTAAAATTTTTAATCAGATTAATCACAGGATTCTGTGGATTAATCACGATTAATCACGATTAATTTTACCATCCGAAATATGCCCGAAAGATTCGAATTTTCGCTGTATATTGTTGTACGAACGGAAAGATAAAGGACAGAAGGTGGATATGTACTAGGGGTGTGAACGTTTACAAAAATGTCTAACGTGTACACGACGGAATTTTTTTCGTGTACACGGTTAACCGTGACGTCATTGTCTTCGCGCGCCCGCCGTCCTGTAGGCGCGCGCACACACACACACACACACACACACACACATACGCGTTCGTTCGCCTGTAAACACACAGTTGAAATGAACTATGCTCGTTTACACACCTCTTATAATAGGTCCATGGCACAAACACAAACACACACACACGTTCGCCTGACATGTGCGCAGTCATTATCGCGCTTCATTCATTTCCTGATTAATTTTGCCTATCGCTTTCTACATGTCCACGTTCATGCAGGTTGAACAGGTGTTATAAAGTTCGGGCTACTTACGAGCTTAGTTCACGTCAACCGAGTAACTTTAATCTTTAGGTTATCTTTCATCACTCGTCCGTGGCTGTGAGTCGAGCACCGGCACGGCGACTCCCCGTGTGTGTGTGTGTGTGCGCGCCGATACACACACTCACACAGACACACACTCGCCGACGGACAGACCGAGCTTTTATCATCCCCAATCAGTTTAGGCCAACTAGTGATGTAAAATCAATAAATGTGTGTCTCCAGAACATATTTAAAAACTTTGAAAAAAAGAAAATTTTAAATTTGAAGATTTTTTTTAAACGGTTTTCGTTTATTGATTTTTCCTAAACGGTTATGATTTACTAAACGGTTACACGTGTACACGTGCACACCCCTAATATGTACATTTAAAATTAGAATTTTTATTAATTGAAAATCCAAATGATGGTTTTAATACTGAAAATAAATTTAAATCAAACTAAAATATATACCTACCACACCATAATTCAATTGGTCTGTCTCTTTACTATGTCTTTGGGCAAATATAGGCTATATAATGGCATTTATTTGGTGAATCTATAGGTTGTGCATTCTTGAATACAACTTGATTACAGTCCGCGGTGTGTGTGTGTGTGTGTGTGTGTGTGTGTGTGTGTGTGTGTGTGTGTGTACGCGCGAACACGTCCTAGGGGACTGTTCATTTGTGCCAGGAAGCCAACGTTATGCTGATGTCTACTCACAAACACCTCTGAAAACTGCAGACGTTTGTGTCCTCTCGGGCTCTTAATAGAGCGGACACTGTTTCTCCTCCTGTTGCTCCCGACATCAACTGTCACCCGCGGCAGTTGATTTTATATACTATCTATGCCCCCGACACAGACGTGACCGTTAGCAGTTTAAAACAAGGCATGGGCTAGCGTGCTGTGATGTTTGGCTGCGCGCAGCTACTGATCCTGGGTCAGCCGCAACGTTTGAGTGGCTGTAGTACAGAGCCGGTGGGATGTACGGGGCGGATCATTCTGCACATGCGTTAATTGCGATAAAAAAAAATAACGCGTTAATTCCAGAAATTAATCACCTTGCGTTAACGCGATAATTTTGACAGCCCTAATATATATATATATATCTTCTTTTAAGAAACTTTATTTCTGTGCCTTCAAAAGTAGGCCTCAAACACTGCTACACTGTTCATCTGCTACATTTACAGTATATAATAAAGACTGTAATCAGGTCCATGGTCGTATGTGAGCAAGTGATCGAGCATGTGCCCCTGATATGGCATCCTTGCTGAGATGGACAAAGTCAAAGCAATCAGAGCGAAGCGGCACTTGGCTGCCCCTGCAGAGAGTCAGGAAGTAAAAGGCACGGATGAAGAGTAGTGAGAGTGAGAGTGGAGGTTGAATGGCACAAGGCACGCTCCTGTAATCCAAGCCATGTATTTGATGAGGAAGTGTAGCTGCTTTGTTTGATGCTTTCTGACAGGCTTGTTCTGTGTTTGGATGCCTTCCAAAAAAACAACAACTATAAAACTATATGTGCCGGCCATAGCTGACGAGCTCAAGTGAGCGGGCATATCATAAACAGACAAGTGAATAGACACGTTCACACATTCACAGTCATAAATCAGCTTTCAGCAACCTTTGTGTGGTATCTGGGTCGCATGCAATCTTTAGTGCAGAGAAACGCGGCCAGTCTGGGAGACGCTGTGGCTGTGTCAATTACACAAACACACATATTTAAGCTTAGACACACACCAATGCATACATAATAACCAGACACTTGGTTCAAGTCTAACCACCATGTTGTACTTAAAGACAAACTAGTCTGACCTTTCAACTCGCACGGCCAATTAATTGCACATTCCATTCAACGTTCCTCCTTGTGCTGTTCCCAGATCTGTTTTTGAACAGCAAAACATCTAGCAGCTAAACACTAGCCTCACTGAAGCCTGTTTGTGCCTCTGAGCGTGATGCCAATTTCCTGTCTGATGTGAGAAGGTCAAGGGATCTGTTAAGACCGGGGTCTGAGTAGACTCATGAAGAAAAACTTTGCAGCATGTGTATTTCTTTGTGTGTGTGTGTGTGTGTGTGTGTGTGTGTGTGTGTGTGTGTGTGTGTGTGTGTGTGTGTGTGTGTGTGTGTGTGTGTGTGTGTGTGTGTTAGTGCTGATATGATGTAAAGACAAAAAGTACAAGCTGTATTTCTACACACACACCTAGACGCACGAGAACACACACACCCGCCCTCTTTGCAATCGCTGCCACTTCTTCCCCCTTTTTCTATCAGCATATATTAGACCCAGAGGAACCTATTAACACTGTTAAACTAGGCTAATTATCCAACACACTTTTAACCCTGAGGAAATGTGTGAGAGTAAGTGTGTGTGTCATATGCGTGTTTGCAGTTTGTGTGTATGTGTGTGTATGTGTGTGTGTGTGTGTGTGTGTGTGTGTGTGTGTGTGTGTGTGTGTGTGTGTGTGTGTGTGTGTGCTTATGAAATCAGTGTATGTTCAGGCGCACAGACACATTTGCAAGATTGTATACGACATGTGATAATGTCTATGCGTCGTCAATTGCTCTCGCAGGAGGTGAAGTGAATCAATCAGGTTGCCACTCACAATTACCAGGCTATTAATAACAAAACACTTCGCAGTTGCCTCCACAGCAGACACACTTTGACGAAATGACTCCAATAGGAAAATATTTTTTTTTTTTTTTTTAAATCACCATATCAATTTAGCACTTGGCAATAAACAGAATTTGCATGCTCTATATGTCTGTACGGACTATTCACTGTTGGTTATGTATATGCTTTCCTAATGTATTTTGGGATAAGATCAAGGGAACTCTCCATCAATGTCTTAGTGATAGTGACAGAGCCAACTGGTGCTCATGGATCCCACGGAAAACCGCTGAAGAGGAATAAACATACTAACAAGCCATTTGGAAGCAGAGGATCAACTGCCAGCATCTGAGAAAAGCCCAGGAGGGTGTTGATCAAGTTTTCAGTCAGGGCACAGATACACAGGACGCTACTGTACATAAAATGAATGAGAGAGAAGGGGAAAGTGTAGACAACAGACCCTAGGAGGTGGGCAACGGTGGTCACCAATTCAACATTCAAAATACGAAAGGGTAGTCTTAAATTAATTTAAATATTTTTTGATAAGAGATAAAAAATACATTTAAAAAAACACGGAGAGCGGTGGTACAGACGGAAATTATTCTGTCCTTAAACCGGCAAATATCTGATTTTTTGGAGTGGACAGATCAAACATTTGCTGAAACTTGGTATGAAGCCCTGTAAATTCTTTTTTTACCAATTTCGAAACAAGCAAATGGGTTTCAGTTTAAAACCAACAATTCAACAGATTTTATGTCCGAAACCTCCCAAAGGTTTAATAATATTCTAATATATTTCAACCTGCGCCTTATTCTCATAGCTATTGCATGGTAATGTTTATTTATTTATTTATTTATTTATTTATTTATTTATTTATTATTCTTTCGGACAATTCCACACAAAACACAATTATCTCTTTCACATCATACATCTTAATTAGTGTTGTCCGAAGGGTGACGGAAGAAGCCTAAGGCTTATCGAGTCCCGCCCCCAATTTCATCAGATTCAGAATCAGATACACATTTACTGATCACAGAAAAGAAAAGAAAAAAGAAAAAAAAGAAAAGAAAAAAGGAATAAAACACACAATTTTGCATTTTTTTTTTTTTTTTTTTTTTCGTCTATTAAGCTGCAGTCCAATACCCAGTCAATTTTCATTCTCCTTATTCATTGACCTTGCACAACTGACATGCTATCCATTTTCCCGATGAATTTTAATTAGTCATTGTTATCCTCTTCTTCCACTGTAGCCATTTTTTCGATGTCTCCTTTGATATTAGCGATGTCTCCTTTCATGTCATCGATTCCAGCGACTTTTCCTTTGATAGCTGTGATGTCTCCTTTGATAAATGCAATACTGGATACAATTTTTGCTATCCCCTCCCGAACAGCTGTTCCATCCATATCTTTCAGCACTGTAAATCTTCCGTCCCTCCCATCCGCTTGTGCAACAATCAGTTTCTTCAGTTTGCGATACTGGACATACAGAGCAATTCCCAAAGCAAGCATCCCCACCGACATGCCAGCGAAGATGTATACATCTTCAACATCCTCAATATCCAATGCAGCCAGGCAAACCACTTTCCATTCTTTCCAGCTATCCTGTGCGTAACCGGACAGGAAGGTGCCATCTGGACACGGTATCTCTCCAGCTCCTGCTTTTCTGGTTGAAAACATGCGGTCAATGGCATTTAGCGACCAATTTAGTAGTTCCATGATTAATCCACTTGCTTCAGCTTTTAGGATCAGTTCTGCTCCGTTCTGATTTTCTGTACAATGCAGAGTTTGTTTTGCCCTTTTATTGTGGCCTTTTCAAAGTCATTATCTGGTAGTCTAAACACAACTGCAAAAGTATTCAAACCCAAACAAGTCATTCTGCTGACCTGTCTTTTACAACAATGTTATGATAGTGCCATTTACCTTCACTCAGCTTCTTAGTGCTCTGCTTTCAGTCTATAATTTTCCATAATTTTAGAGACATACATTTTTTTGAAATTTCGCAAACTGCAACTCCCTGTGATATCTTCATCAAGTTCATTCCATAATTTAATACCCTTTACAGAAATAGAAAATGATTTAAGTGTGGTCCGTATATTTTTCTCTGTGAATCTTCTTTTTCTTCTTAAATCATGCGAGACTCCTCTTTCTTCAAACATTGCTTGTAAACTGACAGGAAGGCTTTTTTTTGAAGCCTTGTACATCATTTGTACGGTGTGGTAACTTACTACGTCCCGTAATTTGAGAATTTTACCTTCAATAAAGAATTTATTAGTGTGTGCCCTGTAAGTTGCTTGATATATTATTCTTATTGCCCTTTTTTGAAGGATTTCCAATGGGTGCAATTTACCTTTGTAAGTGGAATGTCAATGTCAATGTCAATGTCAATGTCAATGTCAATCACTAGACTACTGTTGTAAAGATTTAGAAAACTAGTTAAGAAGAAAGTTTACATCAATTATTGCATATATGCTTGAGTCTAAGTGAAACAGAATATACCTGACCTGGATTAGTTATTGGAGCAAACTGCACAGGAATCTACTTTTCAAAGTTACCTATGGTACCGATCCTATCATCTACATAAATAAAAACGTTATTATTTTATCGTTTCTTGGAAAGATTACATTTCAGTAGGTATAAATTGCCAGAATAATTATAGTGTTTACCCTTTGACCCGATGTATGTTACTAATTACACTTTTGGCAGTACAGCACAATGAGACAGTAGCATTCATTAGTAACCGATACATGTTTAAAATCTCTCCAGCCTGGCCGCCTACCAGAAGTTAAACACATCAGTGAGTCGGTGAGGCTCAATGATGAGCTGTTGTCGTTGTTGTTGTTGTCCATGCTGGCCATTACACAGGATACGCTCTTAGAATAGTGTGATGGATCAGTAGATACAGTAATGACAAGCCAGAATGTCACTGGGAGTCACAGCAGCTATACTTAGATGCTGTGAGAAATATGGATACACAATCACCAAGTGTTGGCCTCTGTTTTAGTGCTCTCAAGTCACCAACAAGTTCAACTTCCAGCTAAACTCTGATTAACTTATGGCCTCGTACTAACAGACAGTCTGTCCTATTTATAGGGTTAAATAAATGAAATTGTTTGATCTGATTATGACAGCATGAGCTTCATGCTGTACAGAGAAAGTACTATACAAGCTAAATCTACTGGCAAACCTGGAGAAGAGAGAATGAGGCAGAGGGGCTTCAGCCTTACCTTGCTGCCACATAGATCAATCTCTCTCCCTGGAACATGAAACCCTGGAGCTTAAAGCCTCCACACCACCTGGCACGGGTGGATAATTAACAAGTGTTGTACTATGTTTGCCCTTTATTTAATATAAAATATTAGTGTGCTGCTGCAGGGAACAAAAACTGAGGAAGTCCAACCCAATACTTCACACCAGACAGCCTCTTATCAGCCAGCCTGTGCGGGCAGAGAGAGTTTTGGACAAAACAAAAACAAAACAAAGTCTGGAATGAGCCTTTTTGGCCTTCCAAGTGTGCATACGTGAAATACAGCACCATTATGACACCTCTGCTGGTCAAAATAGAGAATCCCAAAAAGGGATACAGCAATCTCTCCATATGCTGCACTGTCTCCTTTTTAACGAGCTCCTCAGTCCGCTGCATCAGCAAAGATGTTGGTGCTAACAGCCTAAGGCCTTTCAATGCTATGGGTGGATTTTTTTTTAACCATGACCCTATTCCCATATCTGCAGCAGACACAGTGACAACATAGAAATGTGGTGAAATGTGCCACTGAGCTGCTTCGCAAACTAATACAATTCTACCCCTGACTCCTTATGGGATGAAAGGTACTAATACTTCACATTTTTACCTTCAAAAAGAACAGCAGAGGAAGCTATTAGCAGATTTTTCTTCCAACTACAACTTTTTATGGCATCTGGCAGAGCGTTCTATTGTCTTGCGCCCTTCGTAGAGAAAGCCCAAAGGCAGTGTGACGAAATGGTAGAGCACATTCTATCAAGAATATATTCCTGTGAGTATTTTTAATATATTTGTAAGGAAAATAAACTAATACCCATTGACAAATATATGTGCGCGGCAAAAAGTTTTGTTGGCTAAAATTAAGTTATGTTTAACATATTTAAAAAAAAAAATCCTTGGAATTAAGAGATGGATCCAAGATTACTTCAAGATATCATAATAGAGAAACTATAACTATCTTTCACCCAGCTGCTGTTGTTCTGGTTCACTCAGCCAACTCAGTATTAAATGGTTTTAAAAACATTTAATAGGTGAACCTGGTCTGAACACACAGAATGCAACTAAACTAAAATTAATCCTTTAATTAATTACGATTGAGACACTGCACCTTAGCTCTCATTGAAACATAGAAAAAAACATTTAGCATTTCTAATGCAAATTAATAATATAAAAAATACAACAATAAACAAATGTCTAGTCATCGTAAATGTGTTAGATGTGTGTGGGAAACTCAGTTCTGGTCAGGATGGCAGACTTTCCATTTGGCCAACAATGCAACTGTGTAACTAACATGACAGATGTGGACATGTGCAGGATTGGTTTTGTGTATTACGGGGTTGCCTTTCATAATCTCTGCCTATTCCCAATCATTGTGTGTGGATTTGGTGTTACATCTTAAATGATCAGTATTGGTGTACA